>JAMQGT020007440.1:0-199101 GCA_024447675.2 Pterophyllum scalare | reverse complement strand
ATGTTGTTTTTTTTTGTCATTGTTCATTGATGGTCCTTGTTTTCCTTTTGATCAAGCTTATAGTTAGGGCTGGATCAGATGACCCTGAACCACCCCTTAGTTATGCTGCTATAGGCCTAGGCTGCTGAGGGGGGATTCCCATAATACACTGTTTCTTCTCATTCACCTTTATTTACTTGTTTATACTTCGCTCTGTATTTAATCATTATTATTAATCTCTGCCTCTCTTCCACAGCATGTCTTTTGTCCTGTCTCTCTCCCCTCAGCCCCAACTGGTCGCAGCAGATGACTGCCCCTCCCTGAGCCTGGTTCTGCTGGAGGTTTCTTCCTGTTAAAAGGGAGTTTTTCCTTCCCACCGTCGCCAAGTGCTTGCTCATAGGGGGTCGTTTTGACTGTTGGGTTTTCTCTGTGTTATTGTAGGGTCTTTACCCATAATACAAAGCGCCTTGAGGTGACTGTTTGCTGTGATTTGGCGCTATATAAATAAAATTGAATTGAATTGATATGATGCAGACCTGTGAAAAACTAAGTACACAAGTATTAAGAGGGTAAGTAGCAGCCAGGTGTTGCCAACCAGTTCTATAAAAGCAGAAGTTTTCTTCAGGTGCTGGCCTGGAGCATTAAGGTGTATATTAACCCAATGCCAAAATCTTACCAATAGTGGACATCCCAGCAAATTTAACCAAGGTCAGACAGTGGTCAGAGAAATTGCCAAAAACCCAAAAGCTACATCTCAGACTCCACCCATCCATCCAGTTTCTTTTGCTTATCCTTTTCAGGATAAGGCAGGGTACACTCTGTGCAGGTTGCCAGCCTGTCGCAGGGCCAACACGGAGAGACAGACAACCATTCAAACTCAGGCCTTAAATGTTAAAGTTCATGACAGTACAATTAGAACTCATAAATTAGGACTGAACAAGTGTGGCTTCTTTGGAAGGGTTTCCAGGAGAACAAGAGACCAAAACAAGACCAAATGGTCTATGTTTGACCATAATGTACAGCGCCATGTTTGAAGAAAACCAAACACAGCATATTAGCACAAACACCTCATAGTAGCTGTAAAGCACAGTGGTGGAGGGGTGATGATTTGAGCTTATTTTGCAGCCAAAGGACCTGAACAACTTGCAGCCATGGAATCAACCATGACCTCCTCTGTGCACCAAAGTATTCTAGAGTCAAATGTGAAGCCATCTGTCTGACAGCTAAAGCTTGGCTGAAACACAAAGTCCAGACCTCAACCTGACCTCGACCTGAAATTCTGTGGCAGGACCTTAAGAGAGCTGTGCATAAACAAAGGCTTGTAAACCTCAGTGAACTGAAGTAATATTGTAAAAAAGAATGGGTCAAATTTTCTCCAAAATTATCTGAAAGACTGACAGTTATACAGTTTCTTCAAGTCATTGCAGGTAAAGGTGGTTCTCCAAGTAACTGAATCATTTGATGTACTTATTTTTTCACAGGACTGCATAGAATCCTGTGAAAACTTTCTTTTTCACATGACTGTGAATAAACTTGTGTCTAAATCTTAACGGAACTTTTGCTATAGAGTAATTAAGAAGGTTCAGTGTCCAATATATCTCCTGCATGACATGTATTGATCTCATCTGGGCTTCTAATAAAACAGGCTCAGGGTTACAATTAATTACACTTATTTAAATATATTTCTCATGCTGATACAAAGAAAATCCATTTTCAAAACCATTTTTTGGATTTTCAATAGGGTGTGTGAGGCAGGGGAGACAATTATTTTTAATCTGCTTATGGTGGCAACAGCGCTCCAGCCCATTGCCCTCTCTAACCTTTATGCTGCCTGATTGCGTTTGCATTAATGGCTAATCTTAATTGCTCTGCTTCTATTCTTGACCTTGATGTCACAGCCAGTGAGATCTGGATCAAAACACTCCAGCTCCGCCGCACACCTTTGAGGTCCACAGTTGTCATGACACCCCCATACCTGACATTGTCATGACGTTGGATGTAGATCTTGTGAAAGATCCTCTCAGGCGGCTTCAGGAAGTCCTCCTTCATCTCCATGGCAACATTCCTGGGCAGTAGACTCATTAGTAGACGCTCCTGAAGAAGAAAGGGTTAAAAGAGGATAGAAGGCCGTGTTAGAACTTTAAACTGGGACGACATAAAGTGTGTCTTTGTATTAAAGCACAATAATGCATTCTGTCTCTTGCTGTGAGTATCAGAATGGAGAGGAAGTAATGTAAGGATGCAATGTAAGGGAACTTATGGGAACCAGTTCCACAGGAGAGGAGCATGCCTCCCATTCCAGGAACTCTAGGAACCACAAATAAGCCTGCATTCTGAGAAGCAAACTGCTCTATTAAGATAATATGAGGATCCAGTCTCTGTAAGAGACAGGGAGACAATGAAGAGAGACTAATATGGGAAAATGTCAAGCTAAATACAAAGTGCTGTGTTATTGAATAGCCAGGTCATATTCATCCCTGGTGTATAACTAGTGCCATTTTACACACAAAGTGTCTTGGTGAGAGAGATACATCTCTCATTTTGTCAACAAGCAGTATTACTGTTGTGAAAGGGCATGTTTTGACCCAGTCGTCTTTTCCTAGACATAACCAGGTAATTTTAGTGCCCAAGCCTAACCAGTGAGAGAAAAAACAAAACAAATGGACAAGTAAAAAAAGAAAAAAAAAAGTCAATGTGCAGATGTGTGGCTGACACGCCAGTGATTTATGCAACTACCACGTCTCCAACCTCTAATGCAAACTTTGTAGGTCTTTAAAAGACTTTTATTTTGCGGCAGCCAGTATTCGCCACGGCAAGGACACAGCGTGTGTAATGAGGAGATATGGGAGACATCTGGCATAATGGCTTTATATTGCAGGATGAGAAAGCATTGCTTTAACAAGTCATTTATGCATTTTCTGACTGTAAACTGAATTAAGGCTGAACTGATTTTGTTAGTCTTACAGCAGAAACATTCTTTGGAAGTTGCTTCGTCTTCATCATTAGTGATTTTTCAATTGCGTTTCCGTGGCAGACTGTTAGTTAACTACAACAAGCAATCTGATTACTGAATTTTGGATTTTAGGAGATTGTGATGGTCTAAGAGACATTAGATAGCATTTTTTCTTAAACTTTTTAGAATCTATTGTGTTTGTTCCTTTTAATAGCCACAGGCTATTAAAAAGGAATCAATGTTTAGACTGATTGCTTATAGATGTTTCTCGTGTATAGTAACATCATGCACACATTCCTCGAGGGTTGGCCGCTATGTTGGACGTGCTACAACCTTTGATCATGAAGGAAAAACGTATATTCCCCGACTGGTTGGCGAGTAGTTCACGGAGGTTGCTGGCTGACCCCAGGTGAAATTGATTGAAAAGCACCAAAAAATAACCCTCTGTGATTGGTTTGGTCATTGGCAGATTGCTGTGGTCCCCTGTAGTTTGCATGGCAGATGCCAGCTGCTGGCAAACTTGAAAAAGAGTGGCACAAACTGGAAACAAGAGAATGTTTGTTTTAAAGGTAAACATTGTGCCTGAGCACTGCAGCAAAAGACGCCGCTTCTACTGCTTTTACAAATGGTCACTGTTTACAGTTTACACCACAATTTTCATGGCATATTCCAAGGCACCTCTTGGGAATTTCCCCATGCCACATCAGGTTCAATTTACGGCAAAGAAGTTTGTCAGCAACTGTGCAAACAAACCTAGAAACATTAAGCACTACATGCCTGAGAGGCTAGGCTTGCCACTAGCTAATTGGCTAAGCTAGTCACTTAACCACTAAATTAGCCATCAAATCAGACTAAGGAGTTTAAAAAAAGATCTAGATTACCCTAGCGGATAGCTTAGCCACCAGCTAAATTAAGTTTGTTAAATGTATCCACTAGTGGCCTAGTAGTATCAGTTTAAGAGGTAGCAGACATGGCAGACAGTAACAGATTTCTATTTTCTGCCAGAGTGACAGAAAATAGAAATAGGCTTCTGACTTTGAACTCTTGGAACAGATATTGATTACACATTTTATAGACTAAACAATCATTCCAGATAATCACTAATATAAAAAATATATATTAATTGTCGTAGATAATTATTTTGCCAGTATATTTCTATGAAGTGATTAGTGTTTGACTCTGCAAAAACAATTACAAGATCACAGGCACCACTTTCTTCAAATGATTTGCTTAATTCTCACTCTGTAGAGTATATTCTATGTCCCTGTATGTCCAGGGCTAACTAACAAAGTCTTCATCAATGAATCCTTTCAGCACAGGCATTTACAGCAAATAGCATATTTGTGTTTGTTTGTGTGAATAGTCTCAGTTGCAGCAGCATGAAGTACGCTTGAAACTCGAGCAGGATGTCAAGCGATTGTAAATGCACAATGAATCATCAGGCGGCTATAGTGAATAGCTGTTGAGAGGCAGGGTTATAAAAGCAGCTGGGGCTCTCCCGTGTCTCCCTCCAACTCTTTTTCACACGATACTTCCATTCACACCACTGCTCCTCACCTGAGAATAACAAAAAGGGACACCGGAGAGCTCTTTCAAAATCAGCCATCATGCTCCATGAGACTGGTGTGAGTCTGTCATTGTGTCTGTGTGTGTGCATGTGTGCCATCTTTCCTATTATGTAAGGTGCGCCAAGCATAATGACCGTAGAGTGAATGTGTGGTCATTTGAATAATAATGAATTTGTTTTGCTTTATCAATATCTTTGACTTCTGTGGAAGATATTAATAAATAATAATGTATTAAATAAACAGTTGAAATAATAAAAAGTAATCCTTTATAACAGCACATGGTTCTCTTTTCTCAGAAGGCAACCACTCAGCACCAATTATCTGTGTTATACCACCTTTATAACCAGGCTTGTTTGCGTTAGTTAATAATTCAGAACTCCACCGTCTCATCATAACATGATCACCTCTGCCTCAAAAAAATTAAACAAAAAAATAAACCAATGCTAAAATCATGCCCAAATTTAAATGTGCCATATCTTCTGCAGCATATGAAATCTGCTTGCTTGTCACAGTCATGTGATAAGAGTGCAGAGCTTATATGACAATAAAGTCTGAGGGAAAGAATCTCCTTCACCCACATCACATGACAGAAAATACAGTTGAACACTCTGGAAAGCAACAAATTAATAAAACAAATAAATTACTATCTTTGGCAGTCTATTGAAAGTTACCAAAGATAGAATTCTGTTTTTGTTAGGGAAACTCAAAACTTCTTAGGGAAAAGGGAAGTGTGGACACTCTGTGTGGTTTTTGGCCACAATCCCTAACTAAGTAGCATTAGATGCCAAAAACAGAACAATTGTTAATCAAAGAAGCTTCTGATTAGAAACTGCTCATGTGAATGGTATTTATTGATCATTCTTCACTTTGGTAACGATAGTTTAACAAGGTTGCCTCAACTATAGACTCTGTGGTTAGCCTTTTGGAATATCCCCCAAAACTGAAGCACAAAGGCTTCCATGATCTCTACCACCCAACAGGCAGTACTATTACTATTTCTTCCATTAAATGTGTTAAACAGAGTCAGAGTACAGGGGTCCACTTCAGAGACTTGGAATAGTAGAGATGAAGCCTAAACAGTTAACAGTTCACCTGTCAGTCAAAGCAGCTACGCATATATATATATATATATATATATATATATATATATATATATATATATATATATATATATATTTTTTTTATATGACAGTCTGGGGATTGACCTGGTTTTGGAGCCAGCTCAACTCAAATTCCACAATTCCACTGATACTTTTTTTGTGTTCCTTCCATCAGTGCCTCACAGTTTTTATATTAAAACAGAATTTTCACTGATATCATGGGGTGTAATAATAATGATAATCTAATCTGTCGTTGCCTTACTGAACTACAATTTCCAAAGTCGAGAATGCCCTTCAGTGCTTTTCAGTGCTCAATGGATGAAGTCATAACAGATACTGAGTTCCCATAACAGATCCATCTCCTTGACAACTGAGCCCACTGATGAAGACTGATGAAGGCTGCGGGATATAGCTGAAAGCTTCAGATAATTCTCATGAGTGGACCTTGTGTCAGGACTGGTTTGTTGCAGTCACTGGCAAATTAAATATTCTGCCTCTCCTGGCTTACGCAAAGGAAGACAGAGCTTCACTATTGAACGGGAAAATCAATTCACCACCAAGTGCGGCACATTGTCCACACATGTCCGAGAATTAATGCAACTCGTAGATGCGCCTGAAAGCAAAAGCTAAAAACTCATTTCACCCACGTGATGGGAGACTTTTTGTTCATGGGCACATCAGCAGAAGCCTGGTTGCTGGCTGTTGAAAGATCCAAATCAGGGTTCTGTGTGTCTTTCTCTCACCCAGCAAAACCGTGACCTTTATTGGAGTAGGAAGGCCATGAAAGCAATCTGCTTGTGTAATTACCTGTCAGAAGGGAGGCTGCTACTGCTGGGGAAAACACAGCATATCATCACCTAATCTACAAAGCACAGGTGCTAACTGTGCATGTGCACTTACAAACGTTGCTTATAGCAAAGGTGAGATTCGTATTCAGGCATATTTTACTGCACATGAGATAATCAGTACTCTATAACAACCTGTGGGGTTCCTGCCTGTGGTGGGTGAGGAGGGTGCTGTGCAAAAGAAAGTGTTTCTGGCGTGTTAAAGTTGCCTGATGGTTCCACAGTTAAATTCATGTAGGTGTGCACAGAGGGGGTGGAATGTGTGGCGCTGGTGCATGTGCCACAGTAATTGTTCTTTCCTTAAATAGCTGCTGTCATAGTTACTGCGTGCCCGTGGGCAGGCTGTGAGAATGCATTGGCACCTGAAACCGTCATAAAAAAAAACTCTTCAAAGACTGCAAAGGTTTTTATAAACATGTGCTTACAAGATGAGCTAAAACATGTGGCTGCGGTCCATCAGTGCATCCCTGTGCGCTGCCTCACCTGCTTCTCGTTTTCGTCCTCCAGTCTCAGCCGCTCTTCGATACAGTTGCGGGCTTGCAGGAAAACTTTCCTCTGGGTGCGTTCAGTGAAAATCCTCACAAACACCCCTGACAAGTTGACACTGGTGAAGAGCACGGCATTGGCCACCAGCTGCACACAGACAAGAACAGACATGCCAAACAAAGCTGGCAGCATCCAGATGCTGTTTTGTACATGTATGTGAGTTTGTGTGTCTCTGTCCTGCATATTGCTAGATTAGATGTTAGGATAGATTGAATGGCAGACTTGAAGGTCAAAGTGGGATTAAAAAATTAACGGTAGGTATGATTTAAGCATCAAAAGCTCTACAGAGGAATGGCTGGCAGACAAAGTGCATTATTGATATAGTCTATTGATCTTGCCAGACACCCAATTAGGAGAACGAGCCCTATAGTCACTCTGTGTCTTCGATTCTCAATAGGGTCAAAGGTGAAATCTCAGACACACAGTGTAATCCAGCCACAAGAATGATACTTTCTCTGTACTGTGACCAGCAAAATACCACCTCATAAGCAAAAGCCACTTTAATCCAGGTAATAACCAAACAGTTTTAGCACGATAGCTTCCAATTGAGGGGTTAAAACAGAAGATAAATGTGACGTATCAGGGATGATCAACAGGAAATTCAGTTTTCCCTGATTATTGGGTGATTTTTCACCCTCAGGCTTCTAAAATGAAAACAGAAAAAGATTGCCCTTTGGTTGAACAGGTCATATGTGTTCATTAGGCCATAGATGCTGCAGTTCAAGAGGTCACAAGCCAAAAAGCTTAGGAAAAACTGCTTTAGTGTGTCACACAGGCTTAACTATGTTTGCTAACATAGGAAATTCTACAGTTTCTTAAAAAGAAGCACAGAAAAGTCCTTTTTTTTTTTTTTGTCCCTCAAGGTACATGAATACCCCCCCTCCCAAGGGCTAATTACTGGACCTCAAGGTGATTATGTGTAACTTTCTAAAGGCCAAAATAGGTTCAAATATGTTTTCAAGCAGTAAAAGCTACATATTTGCACAGTTTCTAGATAGTAAACTGTGCAATATCAGCATTCAGTCTGTGTTCAACCAAATAAAAAAGAAACTACATACAGTACAATGCTCATTTTACACTTTGATTTGAAGGTTTACTGTTTCCTTCAAACCTCTGAGGTCTATGACCCCCAACCCTAACATTCATTCTACAGCATTGATGGCATGGTGGTGCCAAGGTTCAGATGTGAGAAAAACAAAGCTCAGTAAACCTTCAAAAGCACTATACAAATATCAGTCCATTTCCAATAATAGAAAATATGATTTTTTTAAAGTGCTGTGCATGTGCCATTGCATTCAGGTACAAACACCAGAGGTCCAAAAGAGTTCTCTGTAAGGTACAAATTACAAGGGTACAAAAAAGCACCCCTTTATGCTAACTATATCTAAATTTTTGAGACCCAAAAGGTGCATACTGTACATGTATCTTTCCACAGTTCCATGATAAGTGAAAAGCATTTAATACATTTTGATAGTTTTTATTCTGTATCTGTCTTGTATATTGGTAGAACAGGGGTGCAAAGGTTAACACTGTCACTTCACATCAAGAAGGTTCTGGGTTTGAGTCCATCATTGTTCTCCCTCTGCATAGGTTCAGATGTGAGATAGATAAAGCTTTGAGTAAAAAAAGTGGTATACAACACCAGACCATAAATGAATGACTGTGTAAATATATGAATTGCAGGGTACCTGTATAAATGAAAGGGGTATCATGAATTTAATTCTGCTCTTTTTATTCCATTACATTAAGAGACATTACAAATATAGTACATTTCAGAGTACCAGTGGTTAAAGACTGGTCCTCAGTACGGAATAAACCACAAGAGTGCAAATAAGTACCCCGCTAAGAGTACAGGGTCGGTATCTTATAGGGTACCTCGCCAGTGACGAGTTGTTCATACCTCTAAAGGTACAATAACATTTTTTCCTGAGTGTGGTACCGCTGAGAGCTCAGAACCTTTTTCTATCCCATGCTTTTTGCTTGGTGAACACTGTGTAGATCTCCACAGAAAGATTTAACCATTTTTTGTGTTTTGAACTGGACAAGTTGACCCAGTTTCACGTAAAGAAGTGAAAAGTCAAGAGGCCATATTTCATGGGACAATAACAATAAATGTATGTATGTGCTACAAGATCTAAGACTTAAAGATATGTTTGTTTTGTTTTGTTTTGACTTCTGTCTACAATCTGATTCACAGGACCTCGCACTGAGATGTATAGGAGTCTCTGCGGTATCTTTGTTTCAGCACCGGCAGTTGGACAGCTCCTCATCTACTTCATTACTGCTGGTGCGCAAAAGTGAAACTGCTCGTTTCCAGCTTTACAACTACACTACCTTGAAGCTAAAATCGATCGCAGAGAACGTTTTTAACCTTTTCTTCTCCTGGGAAAGTCGGCTGAGTAAGCATGCTGCCTCCCGGCACCACTGTACATTCATGTAGTTACTTCAGAGTCCAAATGGGAGCTTCCCACACAGCACTGGAGTAAGTTGCTTAAGCAGACTTGGACGAACTTGTTGGAAATCAAACCCACTACCAGTAGTTGCTTAAGTGAAGAGGCTGTTATAAATTCATCAAGCAACTGAGTTGGATGAGTGACTGACCGGGATGCAGGTGCAGCACTTACTGGTCTCCACAGCCTCTGTTTCCTCCCCGTGACCGACGTCGCTATGACAATGAAGTGGGATGCAGCCAGCATCACCCCGAACAGCACGGCCAGCAGGGTCCGCACCGGCAGCAGCACGTAAGCCACGAGAGTGACCAGCATGAGCTGCCACACACCTTGCTCAGGGGCAGCGGCGTTCACCAGCTCCGACGTGCCCAACGCTAGCGGGAACGGGCAACAGAGCAGCGCGAAGGTGAAGCTGAATAGCAGGGCCAGCTTTGCTATTTGCTGCAGCTGCGTCACCTGCAGGTATTTGACATTGGTGACGATGAACAGCGACAGGAACACCACGCAGTGCACCGGGTTGGAGCCCTTGGACAAGGTGAGACGCGGGCTGGACAGCAGCTCCACGAGGGACAGCGACGACGCAGCCACGATGAGCACCGCCAGCGCTTTGAGTGTAGCGGTTTGCTCCAGTTTCAGGTTGTAGTTCTGGAAGAGAGCCTCCAGCTCCTGGCTGTTGAACTCGTCCTCGCAGGCGATGGCACCCAAAGGTGCACCGGCCGGGCAGTGACCCTTCCTCCGCCGCGTCTTGACTCTTTCAAATGGCATCTCCTCCATGTTCCGGCCATTCATGAAACGGGGATGGCGCACGAGCCGCTCAACTTTTAGGGAATCGAACCAGCACCATCTCCCAGTTCATGCGTCCTGGATGTCCGAGAGTCCGGGTCGGCGGCGGAGGGAAGAGGGGGGTGGTGAAGGAGACCGCACAGCACCGCGCGCTCTATCCACAGGTTGACGATTGTTGATCTGCCGAGTAGCCCGACCAGTGTGTGCCGCACGCCCCTTCTCTCTCTCTCTCTCTCTCTCTCTCTCGCTCTCTCGCTCTCTCTCTCTCGCTCTCTCTCTCTCTCGGACCACCTGCCTTGTTTCACACTGGGTCACCAGCGATCCTGCGCTTCAGCAGGTCTCAGTGGATGGGTCACACTTGCGGTGATAATCAAAACACACCGCCACGAGGTTCAGCGGACATCATTCAACACAAAAATAATTTAATCATCCCTTTGCCGTGTGCACTTTCCTTTCGTTTTCCCATCTGGGGCAAAGAGTAAATATTATATTCTACAATGCGACCTTCTCCTGGTTTCATTTGCTTCAGTGAAATGTCAGTGGCTGTGTGAAGACAGCGGCAAAACAGCGCTGGTGATTTCCCCTCACAGTGTCTGCAGTCATAGCTGATGTAGTTCCCTGCTATAAATAGACCAGCTGGCACCGGTGGATGTTCCAATATAGCAACAATTTGGTCTTTCCCTCAGCTCAACACCTCACGTGTTTCATTGCAGTCAAATGCTCATTTTACACAGACAATTAATAGGAGAAAATGTGCTTAGGCAGATGAGCTGATAATCGTGCAGAGGGTTTTTTTTAAGCCCGAATTAACAACAATCTTAATATAAACTGAACAATGATGACGTGCTCCTCAAAATGTGGCGCACCGACCGTTGTGGTTGAGGGCATTTTTTTCACGTTTGCATACGTGCTTATCTTGCAGAAATGTAAATATTTGACCTTAATATTTGCATCTCGGTCCATTGTGCTGCAGGTTATCTAATGTGAGTCTGAGTTTGTATTGCAAGTTTTGGAACTTCCGGCTACCTAGATAAATCAGTACTGCTAAAGTAAAACAATACAAAAATAATTTACCAACATTTAATGTGGAATTGTTCTAAATTTAGGGCGCACTTTTTAGTACCTAAAAATAATTTCTGGTTCGTGTTGATTCTTAAAATATAACGAAAGTAGAACAAGGAAAAGAAAGGTACATTTTACTGTGCATTTTTTTTTAATGAGCAGCCTACCTTTGGAGAATGTTAAAAGAAAAGACATGCAAGCTGTGGAGTCGGTATATTTATTCAGTGAGGGCTTTGGAGATATTTTAGCGGAAAGGACAATAAATACATTGTAACACTGTAATGACACAGTATCATTAAGTTTGGGGGTGTATTATAGAGTATCCTAACCTCCACTTCTGACATTATAATTACACATTACTAATAAGGATGTGGGCTGTATTATAGAGTATCATAATCGCCCCTTCTTACATTGTCATTACACATTATTAATATGTGTGTGGGCTATAGAATAAAGTATCTTATCACGTATGCACAAGCAAATGTGTTTTCCAGACTTTATAACAATGCAGCACTCTTCACTTATGGTGTACATGTGGAGATAGCGTTCCCTCCAGTTCAGAAGAGAAGTAAAAGCCCCTTAACTGTGGAATAATTATGCATTAATTTATGACAAACTGGCACAAAGAACTTGAGACTAAAAGGTCTGCAATGCAGCAACATCTGCCGAAGCAGAAATACACTCTGACATGACAAGTTTCTTTAAAAAAAAAATGAAATAAGAATACAGTGAGCAGAGAGCTCGAGGACACCTAAAAATACGCTCATGTCCAAACTGAGATCAGTCATAAGCAGAGGCCAGCTTTTAAAGCTTCTAATGTGAGTTTTCATGTTGCAGAACCATTTCAAAAATAATAATGGCCTGAATTAGTGAAAATAATACTGCCAAAGAATATGTAAATATATAAAACTCAAAGATTAGCCACAGGACATGAAACCATGCAGGGTTTGAAAATTACATATCAAAGGGGTGAAATATTTGAATTTGGAGTGAAATATGCAGATGCTCAGCAGGAGTCTTCAGTAAATGGTTTGCTAGAAAACATTATGTACATGCATGTTAGTGATATGTAAATTATATGTCTTCACATTGACCATCAAACATTTATTGCTTTATAACAACAGTACGGTGAGTGAGTTTTTCCCAGCCATTTGGATCCTGCTAAGGCTGAATATTCGGTTTGTGATAGCCTTCTGCTAAGCTGCACTGCCACTGATCTGAGTCACTGCACTGGGTTTTGCAACTGTGTTTATGCTGTTGTTTCCTTTTGGGGCATTTCTAAGGGAAATACCTGATGATATGACTTGCTTTGTGGTACAGATTGTCCAAGAAGTAAATGGTGACATTTTGGAGAGATAAAATCTAATATTTATTATTCTAGTATTTATTGTTCTGCTATTACAATATATGCTAAAAAATATATGCTAACCAAGCTGGTACCTTCTGGCTCCAAAAGAGACATGGTGGTGATGAAAATGCGAAGGTTTGGGTAAAATTTGAAAAAAAAACAATCAATGCCATCATGGTTGCTAGCTCCATCTTTTAAATACAGTCTTTGTTCCCACTGAACATTCATGACACGTGCCAGAACAAGCTTAATCCATGAAGGCCCCACTTCACAATCTAAAGGATCCGCCACCAAAGTTTCAGTGCCAGACACCACGAGACACCCCCAGTGGTCCCATTTCCATGCCCACTGAATGCATCTAAAACTAGAGATGTGGGTATAGCACATGGAAGAATTTTAAAAAAAAATCTTCGTTTGTAGAGCATTGTTATAGTGTTCTTTTATTGTGCAGTTTCCACTCCCACACTTCACTTTTTCTGGGTTTGGACTTTCCTTTCATGATTGTACTGCATCAGGCCTTGAGGCTCCTATCACGCAAGCTTCTAACATGAGCTTCTGCTCTTATATGCATACACTTCCAACTGAAACAACAGAAAAAGCTGAGTTCTAGGGTTATATTTATCATTCAGAAATAGTCTAAGCAAAGGAAACTTAAATCTGTATGTGGCTGCCTTCCAGTGATACATAAACTCTCCTCTGCAGTGTGAGGCTTCTTCTCAGCAACTGTGAGATCAGACAAAGCCAAAAATAACAAGCTTTTAAATTCTAAAAAAAGCTGCTCCTGAGTGCACATATCTTCAGAGGACAAATGCAGGTGTTTTGGTGCCTTCACTGATGACCTTGTTTGCTGTTGAACATTTGTTTTAGATTGCCAAGATCTCTGCAGAAGTCGGCCAACTGGCTCATCAATAAAGAAGTCAATGTGAAGCACTTTGGGCCCTCTTAACAAAAAGTCTCTACATACACACAGTCAATTACCACATGGTCAATATCCACTATCGTCCAGCACGCCTGTAATCAATAGACTGCAGAGTTGAGATCAATAGTGAGAAGAGAGACAATCTGACTGTCTTCTAAGGTGAGAACAGGAAGATTATGGCTACTTGCCCTGCTAACAGAGTAAAAACACACTGATTTTGATTCTTCATTCTCTGCTAAGATACAAACTGGTCTACAAAGCTTTTCAAGAACTTATTTGTCCATAATTATGGTAATATAGCTCCTTTTCTGCATGACACCGCTGCCAGGTTGCACCTCAGACCGTCCAGGTGTTCGGTGATGTCCTCGTCCAGATCAGGGAGATCATCTCACTGGGAGCAATACAGGCATACAAGTTGCTGCAGTGAAATTTTGGCAAAATGGAGTAGTCTGCTGCATCATTTTTTTTCACTTGGTTTAATGGAAATTAAAAAGATTAACCCACAGAGGGCTGAATTCAACGACACCTTGAAAATCAATGTGGGATCTTTTATTCCCAATACATTATTCATTCCATATCAGTATAAATATCCAGCATGATTTTATCCCCCATTCAGATCTGATGTGTTTTCAAAGTGTTCTTATAATCTTTCTGAGCACTGTACATGGTGGACAAGGAGAAGGAGTCCTGTCGAGCTTGGTTGACTCACGAGAGTCAAGAGGCAGCTGACAGGTACCGCCAAGTGGAGTGTGTCTCTACCAGTAGCAAAAACTCAAGTGTGGGAGGGGTTCAGTGAAGCTATGGAGCAAGACTTTTGGTCAGCCTTCAGCATAACATTTTTTTTATTATCAATTAGCACACAATGTAAGGAAACAAGAATCAATAGGAGAATAATCTGTTTGGCATTGGCAGAGAAGACTTGGCAAGTTTTTCATGGGTGCAGCCCACATACTCCACTCTGCCACTCAACCCAAAAATGCATTTTCCTTAAAAATGTGGCATTTATGGGGAAATAAACAGGCTTTTCAGTGGTATAAGATTTACTGCCAAGAAGCAAAGAAAGAAAACATAGAAATAATCAACCAAAACACAAATTTCCTTACTTTTTGTACTAAGTTTTAAGGTGCATCTAAGCAGCTCTTTACAGTTTAAAGCCTTAGCCTGTTTTATGTTTTGTTTGTTTGTTTTTTTTACTTGCTTTCCTTTTTTCCTTTTTCTGTATGTTCTCTTACTATTTGACTGTCAGCTGGTATAAAGCAAGCAGCAACACTCAGGGCCAAAACTGAAGCCAAACTGGAGGGACCAAAAATAACCAACTCATCCACCTGGATACTGGAGTTGGGGGGTGTCTGCCACTGCCACTGACCATTGTCCCAGCACAGCCAGCTGTAGCCAGTTGTTGCCTGCTATGCCTCATTTTCACTAATTCAGTTTTTTGAACTGGACCCGTCTGCACTGTTTGTGCTGTTGGTGTCTACTGGAGCATTTTTTTTATTGGATTATCTGACAAATAAGATGACTTGCTGTGAGGTTCAAAGCACCCAGGGTGATGGCATGGTTGTAGCTGGCCGACTAAGCTTGGTAGCATTACCCTTTCCAAATATGGTGACTTCTGGCTCCAAGAAATCAACCAGTGACCTCAACGCTAATACTGAGGCTTCAGTGTAGAGTCTAAAACCAACAGATGACATCACGGTGACTACATTCATTCTTTATGTACTATAACAACACTCTGATCTACATCCCCCTTCTATGCAGTGTTATATTATTTAACCAGTCAGTGCTGCAGCTTTTTTTTTTAAGGTCATTTTAGAGCATAAAATGCAGAACTATTTTCCATTTTCACATTCCTACTGGTTCATTCAGTGTCTCATTTTTCCTGCTTAGCATCTTCTCCATGTTGGGAAATGATACAGCAGTCAGGCAGCACATACACTCATACACCAGCTCCATTTCTCCTCTCTCTTGAAGTAAGTGACAGCTGCAGATTTTTTGGACCATCCCTCCCTCCAGGATGCCTGACAGTCCTCCGTTGTCATGGCAACAGAGGCAGTAAGGCTAGCAGTTGTGACTGATATGCTGCTGAGGTGTTTCCCAATCTGACACCCTGACCTCCCTCTCCCAATCCCTTTGCCTCCCATGTGTTGCTGTCTCCCGTCTCCCTCTCCCTCTTTTGCTGTCTGATGTTCTGTCAGGTGATTTGAGCTGATGAGCGCAGCCGATGTGTTTGTGTTTCTACCTGTCTGCACGGGGGGTGACACAGCACCCTGCCCTGCTGGCTCATTGTGCTTGTTGACATTTCTCCAAATTGAGGATCTGACATGAAGGACAGGGCGGTGAGAATGAAGCTTCGTGGTGACCAAACCACCCAAACCTTCACACAGACCACTGCAAAAAAACAAAACAAAAACAAACAAAAAAACACACAGGTAGTGTGAGAAGACACAGGCGTGCAGTGGAAATTGTGCGCGCATATGTGCAAAGGAAAATCCATAAATTTGATGCTAACTTTGAAAATGCCAGAGCAAGCCTAGTGCCGCCTCAAACCAGGTGAGGCAAAGATTGTTGCTTTGATTTGCGAGGTGCTCCAGTAATCACAGACAGTTGATTTCCTGGTCAATGGGCCCTTGTGTGTGTGTGTGTGTGTGTGTGTGTGTGTGTGTGTGTGTGTGTGTGTTTGTGTGTGTGTATTGGAACTAGTTGGCAGGGAGACATAGGGACATATAAATGGGGCTCTTAAGTAAATTCATGAATAGGAGCCCTTCACCGGGGCTGAGGTAGCTGCTGCTGCTGCTGCTTCAGTGCTGTTTGCATTCATGAATAAAAACCTGCTTGCTGTCATTCATACAAATACAATTAGCTCCATGCTTCTCATGTGCTTGACAGAAATAGACAAACACAGAAGCCTGCTCTCATACATAAATGCTGGCATTTATACAAGCACTGAAGGACCTCGTGAACACTATCATCCGCATAATCTCCCAGCAATCCTAAGTGATTTTATTCTTCCATCTTTACATAATAGGAACATGCTTAAATTGTAATAAAAAAGCATCCAGAGATCTCACTGACACTTCAGTCTTGTTGCTTTAATGTCTTTTTCAAGCCAGCAGATTGTACGTATGCATCCATATGCACGAGAGGAAATGAAAAAAGATGAGAGAGGGAGACACAAAAAAAGAGTCTTCAGCAGTAGGCTGTGTTAAATGTGGTGTGTGTGTGTGTGTGTGTGTGTGTGTGTGTGTGTGTGTGTGTGTGGTCTCTTGGGTTGCAGTGTGTGTGTGGGAGTGTTATTGAGAGATATTTTTAATTCTGTGTGTCAGCTCCTCTCATCTCCCTCAGCAAGAGACGTCGGAGGGAAGCAGAAAAACATTTCCAATGCAACTATCATTTAAATACACACACACACACACACACACACACACACTGGTGCAAACACGTACAGTTTCAGAAGTCTTTCATATGGCACCAGTTGCGTTTTTGAAAGTAAAAAAAAAAAAAAAGCCTGCCAAATTGTCAGTGTTTTTCTCAATTTCTCCTCCAAGTGCTTGTGAGGGAATTTTTACATGAACAAAATTAAAACATGAATGCAATCCCGGATGGATACAATTCCTACATGAATCCAAGTGAATGCCAAAATCTGCCTGTCAAGCCACACAAACACATGCATGCACACACACACGCACACACACACACACACACACACACACACACACACACACACACAAAAGCCACACTTCAATCTGTTACTGAAGGCGTTAAAAGATTAAACAGACTAACTGTTCCTCGTCACCCATAAAAAGAAATCAACAACTTCTGGTGTTTAGAAAGAGAAGTAAGGTTTTTCAATTCTCCTGACACCTCAGAGCCCCGGTGACTAAATAATACTTCACCATATGGCAGATGATGACAATAATAATTCCCCGTGGAGCAGCCATCATCAACCTAATGACTTTCTTCCATGCTATTGCTTTTAGGTGCATGTGAAACCGCAGTGGACTCCAAAGTAGGATTAAGGTCATCCTGGTGGAATACGCCACAGGATTTCTCTCAAGTAGAAGGTAAATGGATTTTGCTCACACTCCTATTTTCAGTGAAGCTTGTGAAACAGCACAATTGTCTCAATCACACAGAGCACAGCGGGATGCATACTCACTTCATGTGGCTCCCCCTCCCCCTGAGCAGGAAAGACACCCTGTTCTATTTGACTATCTAGACATGAAACACTGTATGTGCAGTCGAAAATCTGAATTAAAACCCCAACGTGACATTTTCCTCTGTCTGCTAATGCACAAGCATCTCATCCACACTGCATCAGGGCTGCTGAACACTCCCCACATTCTGTAGAATTTTTTTAACCAATCCCACCTGTCATAGGGTAAAAGGTAGAGTAGGTGTGCAGTCTATCACAGAACCAACACACAGAGACAGACCTACGGCCAATTTAGAATCACCAATCAACCTAACATGTCTGTGGATGTGAGATGAAGCCGGAGTCCCCAGAGAGAACTCAAACTCTTGTTGTTGCAGCACCCAAAATCTTTGTAAGGAGTGTCCTAACCCTAACCAAAACCCAACAGGAAGAAATGGAGGACAACTTAATCGCCATCTTTTGTGGACTACTGGAAGTGCGTGAGTCAAAATCTCTTACACAGACACACACAAAAAAATACTCATAGGGCCAGAGGAAGGGTACAACCTGAAGAGGTCACGAGTCTAACACAGACAGACAACCATTCACACTCACACCCTGAATCACCAATTAGCTCCACTAACTGCATGTATTTTGACTGTGGGAGGAAGCCAGAGTACCCAGAGAGAGCCCATGCAGACACAGGGAGAACACACAAATGCCACACAGAAAGGACGGACAGATGGAGGATTCAAATCCAGGACCTACTTAATATGAGGCAACAGTGCTAACCACTGCACCACCATGCTGCTCTTGCCACAGGAATGTATATAGAAAACAGAACTGGTCCAAGGACCGAGCCCTGGGGGACTCAGTCTAGAATGCATCCAAATGAAAGGGACTTGTTTATGATAGAGAGAAGCCAGTGGGAGGCAGGTAAAACCTGTTTAATAAAGACATCGTCTGACTGGATGGCCAAGAATCTACAAAGACACTGTGTTTTTGTAAGCTGGCAAATTCTAGCTTTAAAATAAAGATTAAGGCATTAAAATAAAGGCACTGTTGTGACATCAGTAGTGTCACCAAAGTGACCTTTCAGCTTCTGTCCACTTACATAGGGTCACCTGAAACCTCAGGGCCACCCTATGAATTTTCATTTTGTCAAAAATAATTTTTTTAACCATTCAACTTGAATTTAATTTCAGATAAGAATACAATGTTTCGTGGAGCTAAAACTGAGAAGTAGGGTTGATGGTGTGCAAAGATTCTGTTCATTTTTTGGCCCCCCAAGGAATCACATTGTCAGTACACACAGCGCACACATCAAAGTTTGTTCATTTCCAATTCATATCCACTATAAACTCAAAGCCAGCTCCCATCAGCAGTGACGATCTCCAACTTGAAGGTTTGTTCAGTTTAGAAGTTCACAGAACTCAACGTTTTCTCCCAGAATAAGTTTGATATCCAAGGTGAAGCGAAGCGGTGGTCAAAAGAGACCTTCCATGGAGTGCTGTAAAAAGAAAAATAGCATCAGCTCTGGAAGCTGTCCAGAGGTGTAGATGGAAATGATGCCGACAGGAAAAATTGGCCAAATTTAAATCGGGAATGGTTGTTGATTTTTAAGGGCATCAGAATTTCTTGTCGCACCTCATAATTTCCCTGTAAGCCAAAAGATTACTCAGATCTAATAAAGCAGCAATGACTGCAACAGCAGCTCAGATTTTGCATTCCTGATCTTTACATGAGTTGAAAGTATTTTATTTTGTACCACCTGTACTGAGAGTGCAGTGCAATAGTTTAATAATTTTTGGTTGCGGGAGTAGCAGGTGGCCAGTCTGATCAATGCAGGAGCTGGAGAAGCTCACAGTGACCGTGGTCTGGGGTCAACTTCACAATCAACCTGGCACATCAAATATTCAGCAGCGCCTCGGTGGCACCCTGAAACCGCTCACACTGGGGAGTGAGAGGAGGGAGAGCAAGGGACATAATCACAAATACTCATTATCATGAGGAGCTGTGTGTTTCACACTTAATGCTGACACTTATCCCCAGCAGATTATAGCTCCATACATCAAATATTAAACCAGCTGTGTGAATTATTGATTCCAATCAATGATTGCAGATCAGAGCTCTCAGCTGCCAAGGAGGAACTAATGACTGTGTGCTACACAGGCAGCTGAGTAGGTAGCACCGTGGAGCCTCAGATACACTGCTGCTATACAGAGGTACTGACACATTTCACTTATTATCCTCATGATGATCATCCCAACAGCTTGCGCATTTTAGGCTTATAACCAATAGATTTAATTTATGTATAATATATTTGTGATCAGCATGTTGCAAGAATTAGCTTAAAAATGGGCCTGCCCTTGAGATATTTGAAATCAGATGTTCATAATTCCTGCCATTTTCCCACAATACCATACCCACAGACTGTATATAAAAGATGGACATGGGCATCATGCTGCAACACATTGGGTTTGGAGTTCATATTTTGAAGCCTTAACTTTAGCCTTTAGGTCATTGCTGTGTTGACTTTTGAAGCCAGAAGTGACAACACTTGGACAAGAATCTCAGGTAACACTGGTTAGCTTGGTTGTGCTGATACAACACAGAGACACATATATACTAGTTAGTGCCAAGTCACAGGCCAATGAAATGCTAGAATTTTAAATTTCAAAATCTCTTGGACATTTTATTTTAATTTTTCTCATTGTCGATTTCCTATTTGGTTGTTTTATTTGATGTGAAGCACCTTCTGATTTTATACTGAAAATGCTATATAAAGAAAATTACTTATTCACTTTGGGGCCAGCCTCAGGTGGCCACTAGAGGAACTGCAGTTTGATTTTATCACTTTCATGTCAGCTTCATTTTTTAGCCCTGGTTTGTGGCTTGGTTTTACCAAACAGTACACTAAAATATTTAGTTTAGAACCTCTTGCATGACCCAAAAGTAGATGAAAAGAAAACTCCTTCCTCATCTCTAATGGTTTCTTGTGAAGACACTTCGGCTATCTATTGTTGCTATTCAGGGTGTGTGCTTATTTGTTTCCGCTACTGAACCATCTCTAATTTAATATCCAACACAAGCCACTGGTTGGCAGACAGTGGCAGTGGAATTTGTGAGCTGTGCAGATGTCCAAAGAGAAAACAGTTATATAAACAAACATATGACACCAATTTGGTGTCTCAGGGTATCTGCATCCATTCTGGGACAACAACAGCCCTTAAATCTTTGGACAATGCAGCAAAACAGTGTTAGCTCTACAGTTCCCAAACAATTTAGCAAACAATGTGAGCTAAACATTTTTACAGAAAAGTAGCTTCACTTCAAGTCTAATGTGCTAAAGCTAACACAGTCATCTCTCTATCCAAATACTGTACCATAGCCTTCTGTCTGTTCCCTGGACACACACACACACACACACACGCACACACACACACACACACGCACACACACACACACACACACACACACACACACACACACACACACACACACACACACACACACACGCACACACACACACACACACACACTCCCTCACAGGTAGAACAGCTGTGAGCACCACATCTGATTACGTTATTGACACTGGGCAGGAAACACAAGTGGAAGCATGCCTCAGCTGAGAGTAAAATACACAGAGGACGAGGCTGCTCCATCATATTAAATGACATAACTGGTTTACATCACTGCTGCTTTTCTGTGTGTAGGGAACAATACTGACAGATTAGCGGATCCCTGCAATCCATAAATCAGTTTGCTGCACGAGAATTGTTAATGCAGCGTGCTGGTTTGCCAGCCTTAGTTGTGTCTGAGCTTCTCTAAAGCCCCGGGGTCTGTGCTACAACTGATGATTAGCATTTACATAATGAGCTAAATGTTAGCTGCTGCCTTAAACTGCTACTCCTCAGCTGTGGGGGGCGAGCTGACCTCCACAGAACCGAACACAAAGGCGGCATAAAGGGGCTGGAATAAGCAGAGACAGAGCAGGACAATGTTCAGATTTAAAATAGTGGATGTCCTGAGGGAAATGGGTTTTTTTTATATTAATGTATCTATAAATATATACTATATTTATTTTATTATTTAGAAAATTTCAGAGAGAGACCAACACCATCAAAGAAAAACAACTAAAGCCTGATGTTCTTAGTCCTTTGTGTCACAGGGCAATATAGAATATTAAAAACACATTAAAGAACTACCCATTGCCCTGCTTTCCTTTATCTCAGTGACCACGCACGCGAGCTTATTCAGCCTGGTCTCACATAGACCATCCTGCAGCCCCAATTACTTAAAAAGAGCATGAATATTGATTAATCTCCTGGTGAAAGTATTTCCCAAATAGTTTGGTATCTTCCCGATTGAGTCAAGTTTTACAAATAACTAAAATGATCAGTTGTTTATAAATAATTCCTTTCTGTGCCTGTTATTCACTGTTATTATTTACATCTTCTGCATGAATAGAAGAGCATAAGAATCAGAGCCACAGACAGATTAGGGAGTCAGAACGTACACATGTTTGTCATTGGGATTTGTTGACAACAACAACAAAATATTGAATTTAGCCAGCCTCATCCTTTAACCAACAGAGCAACAGTTCAAAATAAATGTGTCATTTTAGAATGACCAGAATTTCAGTGTGAAAGTACATATATTTTCTTTTGTTGGTTAAATGTCTAGTCACAGTCTTCATCTTGATAGTGCTAGCTTCAATTTCAGTCAATTTTTATGTTCTTATGTAAGTGGATTCATTAAAATAAATTTTTTCACAAGGCAAAAATAAACATTCTAAAACATACAATAGGTTATGAAAGCATTATTAGAAGGCCTCAAATGACAAGCTTGGATGAATTTCTATAATTTGAGCTCATCTTCAGGACTATCATTCAGTGTGCTTGAAAGCCTTGAAAATGCTGCCGAACCTTGGGTAAAGTATTTGTTGCCAAATCATTGTTTTGCAGTCTATATGACTTCATGCCAGCCTGTTAGGTGACAAGACAGATTACTATTCTAACTGCTTAGCTTAGCATAAGTAATAGATGTAGAGGAAACATCTAGCCTAGGTCTTTCCAGAGGTAACAAAACCCACCAAGTAGCATGTATAAGGCCCCAGGCGTGCAGGCCTAGAGACCGGTTAGTGACCACCAAAAACCAATTGCTTAGGCTGCTAGCATTTCTTAGGTCAATTGCTGCAATTGCCCATAGTTTGCATGGAACACAGCGACTTGTCTGCAAACAATCACCAACTACTCTCTGAGCAGTAGTGAAACTGTGAAAAGAGCAATGTTTCAAATCATGCAACTGTTAGCAACCTCCAGCAACCACACAACAACTAAAATGCTTTCATCTTGTTGGACCTGTTTGTCTAAGCTGAGGAGTTAAAGCATACCATGATAGGATCTTGGATAGCAACAGAAGGCCTGGAGGAATCCTTATTTTCTTGGGAGCTCCTGGACACTGGTCCGTAGAAGTACAAGGGGAAAGGGGGAGTTTGCTGCCTCTGAACAAAAACAGAGAAGCTGTATTAATGTTCTCCATAACAGACGTTGCAGATGTAATCAGTCTTTGATATCAATCGTTGCCAGCACAAAAGCAAACGAGCATTTTCATAAAGGTCAAAGCTATTCCTATAAAACCTTCCGATTCCTAGAAAACATAAAAGAGAATATCACGTGTCCTCATTTTTTTCATTTATCCTGTCACTCCATAAACATATAAACAATCTCTGCCTCCCTTCCCCTTCAAAACACAGCCTCTTCCTCCTCTTCCTCCTTTCTATCACAGTCGGTCTACTCAAACACAGACAGCTTGCCTAACCGTCTTGAATACACATTCAGATCTCCTTGTCACTTCACATCTTCCTTGTCTTTGTCTTTCCTGCTCCTCTCTCTACTTCTATCTGTCTAGCACTCTTTCTAATAATCTCTCTATCTGTCCATCTCATCCCCTACTTTTTTTGAGAATGCTAGTCAGTAGAGATTTCCTGCCTTTATTTCTTCAGCTGGAGAACCAAGGGAGGACCGCAAGCAAAAGGAGAAGGTGGGGGCGAGGGGGGCTCTGAATCTAAAGAGTGGGGGCTCTAAATGTAAACAGTGGAACACAGAGCGGCTTAAGAGGGCTATAAATAGAGCAATGAAGCAAGAGAGAGAGCAAGCAAGAGTGAGATAGAGCGAGAAAGCTTTGCTTACGGAATAAAAATTGCTCCCGACAGTCAGGGATTAGTGCTTCCCTGGAGGATTTTGACTCCAAAAGCCCAATCTGGGGCGATTGGGAAGAGCACCAGCCTCAGTCATCTTAATTCAGTTAAACCCTACCGAGCACAGATAGAAAACATAGATCTATGTATGTTTGCATGCATATACATACATGTAGGCATACAGTAAGCACAAATACATACATACTGTAGCAGAAGAGCGAAATATGGGGATGTTGGTTTTTTTTAAAAAAAACAAAAAAACAATACATATATATTACAAGTAAAAAAAAAAACCAAAAACAGAAGAGCCACACACACAG
Source organism: Pterophyllum scalare (assembly GCA_024447675.2). Classification (NCBI taxonomy): domain Eukaryota; kingdom Metazoa; phylum Chordata; class Actinopteri; order Cichliformes; family Cichlidae; genus Pterophyllum; species Pterophyllum scalare. The sequence continues at coordinate 174,894 of JAMQGT020007440.1, read as the reverse complement.
CCATGGGAGAAGATTACTCAGCACCTGATCCTGCAATCAGCTGCTGAAGTGCCCAGGGTGCAGTGTATTTCAAACGATCACTGAAATGTTTTTAAAGTCTTACGTGTTACACAGTGCAACAAATATACACGTGATAACATCTGTGATAGGATCAGGTGGCACTCATAGGGATCATTTTGTATGGAAGAGGTCACATGACCTGTGAAATGCGACATACACAGAACCTAAAGCAGAAAACCCTGCTTAACCATGGGAACCCAGTGTGACACAGGCGTCACCACCCCTTTAAATGTTCTGGAAATTTTCCTTTTCAGCTGTTTCCCCTATTTTAACCCATGGAGGCCCTAAGTGAGGCACACTGAGCAACCTGATGTGGTCATGTGACATTTCCAAGATGTCCCTGACTGGCTCATGCCACAGAGCTACCTAATTTTAAAAAGCTTTTTTTTTGTTTGTTTCAAAAGGTAAGATTCAAGCCATTTATCAGCTGTTTTCCTTCAGTTACAAGTCCGTGATAGTATTTCTTCTGTCCTGATCAAATCCTTTCAATAATTTGATATAAAACAAATGAGGAAAATTCAGCTGTGACACATACGTCATTTCGGGACTTTAAAAATAAAAATCTTCATTAAAAACCTCATGTGGCGTATGTGTCACAAAAAGAAAAAAGTAATGTTCTGCTGGGGTTATTTGGCTAATTTAAATTAAGAAACAAGTGCTGCTCCCCAGTAAATAAAATAAATTAATAAACAAGTTTCTACTGCAAAATATATTGATATATATCTCATTACCATTTTATTTGTTTTTGTAGCATGAATAGCAAAAAGCGGTACAGTGTCCAGGATGCACTAGCAATCATTCAAGGATATGACAGTGAGTTTGAGGGATGTGAAGATAGTTCAGATGAAGACCCTGACTATACTCCCCGCAGCAAAGGCATTGAAAATGTTGAGTCTAGCGAGTCCTGCACGATAGTGAATTAAATCACATAACTGAGGAACCACAACCCAAGATGAATCCTGGGCACCCCAGAGGAGCACAACTCCATTGATGAGCAAATGGTGTCCTTTAGGGGTACTCACAGCCCAATACCACAGTACGTGAAAGGCAAGCCCCACCCTTGGGGATTAAAAATTTTGGGCGCGCTGCTCTTCATCTGGAATCCTCTGTGTTTTCTCTGGTCTATGAAGGTGGAACTAGGAAGAAAAACTTACTTGGCATGGGAGGTGATGTTGTGGTCGAGCTGTGTGAAACTCTGCCATCAGACCAAAACTACAAAGTGTTTGCAGACAACCTTTTCACCTCAGCGGCACTGGTTCTTGAGCTTCTACAGCAGCAGCGACTTTGTAGGAACACTCAGAAGCAATTGCTTGGCTGGGTGTCAGCTTGAGGATGAGAAAAGTCTTGCCAAGAGAGGCAGAGGGACTGTTGAGGTCAGAGTGGAAAGAAAAGAAGGCATTGCCATTGTCAAGTAGTATGACAAATGTGTTACCCTGATCTCCTCTTACCATGCCACAGAACCTCAAGACTAAGATCAATGCTGGAGCAAATCAGACAAAGCATTTGTGGAAGTCAACAGGCCACAAATTGTGAAGGAGTACAACACATACATGGGAGGGGTCGACCTCCTAGATGTATGTGTTGGTAGACACAAGTACCATATGAGGTCACGGAGGTGGTACTTGTACCTGTTTTGGCAGACCATAATGTTGGCCATGGTAAATGCATGGCTGCTCTACCATCATGACTGTAGACTACTTGAAGTCAACAAGCCAATGAAACAAAGGAGCTTCCAGGCAGAGGTGGCATCAAGCTTAATTCTCTTGCACTCATGAAGGGGTCAACCATCACTCAGCGCCACATCTCCACCTCCACCACCAAAGAGAGTTCGAGCTGGAGTTCCTGAAGATGTTCGCTTGGACCAGGTTTCACACTGGCCTGTGAAATGTGACAAGCGTGACCGCTGTAAAATATGAAATATAAATGTAACCACAACCCTCTGTGCATCTATGCTTCACGGAGAAAAGAAATTGTTTCAAGTGTGACCAACTGCCATAAGTGGTGCTAACAACAGGTCGAACATGATGCAGTTGACGTGAAAGTTAATGTTTTTCTGCTTTTAATGCACTTTGGTTTTGACCAAGAGTCGTTCATTGGTCACTTTCTCAGTTTTGTTAACAGTTACAGATATTTGTGAAGAAGACCTCTAATATGTAGCGGTGTGCAATTTTTTGTTTTGTAAAGCAACTCTAAGGAGGATTTTGTTGTTGAATCCAAGAGCTAAAGTTTTTATTTTGACACACTGTTGTGGAAATGATAATAAAAAGACAGTATGAGTTACTAAGCAAGAAAAGACTGTCAAGCAAATTGCTTCTGATGCTGACTTCTGATCTGCTGCTGCTCCAGCAAAAATGACCCAATGAATAAATTTTTTTTAAAAACGTAACAGTGGATTTATGCATTTCTGATGGCATATTTTATAAACCAATACACTGAGATCCATTCATCTTTGGACATTTGACTCTCTACATCACCACGGTGGATTTTAAATCAAAAAATCAAGATGTGATTGAAGTGCAAATTTTCAACTTTAATTGAAGGGATTTAAGAAAAGCTCAGAAATTACAGACATTTTTATAAATAGTCCCCATTTTCAGAAGCTTATGAATGAAAAGAGTTTCTTAGCCAGGTGAACACTATTCCTCTGTTACTCCATGACATATAAAGAGGACAAAATATCCGGAGGTGATTCCAAGTGTTGTATTTGGTATCGGTTCACTGGAACTCTCAAAGTTCAAAGAGATGTGGAGGAATGCCCTCATTAGGCAGAGACATGACATGAGAGTGACTCCATAGTGTAGTGGTTTACACAAGATATCAGCATTTGGCACTATTCACCTACTGCTTGCACAGCACATATTCTGCTTATCGTGTGCCGAATTAAATATCATGACTGCTGTAATTATAAGGCTCTATCTTATTGTACAGCATGGACACCCATTCACACACAGAGCAATCTGAAATTCACTGAGAGCAAAATCTTAAAGGATGATAAGTTGGATGACATAACTGGCAACATTTAAGGAACATTTTGGTGCCTTTCAACAGGCCCAGTATTAATCACGTATTAATAGTTACCAGCAGCCAGACACTTTCCAGTCATTACTTTTAATCATATCTGGAGATGATGTCAGTAAAACACAGTGGTTGTTCATCCTGTGCAAACATGCCACATGAAACACAGATGAAGGGGGTACATTTTTGAACCCCAAGCAAAAAGCTTTAAATCCACTGAAGGATTTTAGGGATAACCATAGGTCACAACAGCTCGCAAAATCTCACATTCAACACGATCTCACATGAAATACATGAAATGACAACAACCTCTAAGAATACATCATGTGTTTGTGGCATATCGATCTGGATTTGAAGGTAAAGGACATTTAGGCAACAAAAGTACTTGGTTAGGTTTTGAAAAAAAAGTTGTGGTCGTTTAGCAAAAAAATTGTAAAGTGTAAAAAGGGTAGTCTACGTAATGCAGGCGAAGATTGTTGTTCTACTTGGCATTAAAACCTCATTTTAACATATGTGTCACCACCCCAGGAAGTGGTTTTAAGTGATCACAAATAAAAACTTAAAACTGCATCACCCGGCCTGTGTGTCATGAACCGAGGTGGGTAAATTCAGCTTTTGTCAGGATTCAGGCTTCAAACCGATGAAAGCTAACGAAATACAAACACACATACACTAATCACACACACATCAGTTTGGTGCTGACCAGGTAGTGTAGGTGGGTTTACAATGGCTTGTTTGTTGAAAACAGGCGATGAAGACCTTGAAATGAAACCATGCAGTCAACGTCCTGTAAAACATTTTCCTTTCTTCGAACTGGTAAAGCCCTCCAGAGAAAATTTGCATCACCCCCAAAAAAAATTGAAAGTAGTATATGTTAGCGCTTTGCTGCTCAACGGTATTTGAGAAATGTGTCTAGAGTAGAAGTGCTTCAGGCTTCCTTCTGCATGTTTCAGTTCCCACAGCAACACATTAGCTGCAAGTCTTCATGGTAGGGTCAGTAAACAATCTGCATGTATGCACTCTTTAAATTCCATCTTCAAAGGGAGTGTTTGAGTCACGCAGCTCGGGAATTGAGGGGAATGTAGCAGGAGTGAGGAAATATATTGAAGTATGAACACTGAAAAGTGAAGTTTTAGCTGAACAATGGGCATGTTTGTAAAATGAAGATATTTTTAGGATGTAAGGATGTGTTTGTAAAGCAACAGCAATTTGATGGGAGTATTCCAACCTGAATGATTGTACACTGGCTGCTCTGTGTTCCTTCCCTGATATACAATTCATAGAAGCTCCTAAAATGGAAGCCTTACCGGCTGCAGTAAATATAGCACAGATATTTTTACAGCACAGACATTTTTCTTCTGTATTTGTTTAAAAGAGCAGCAACTTGTAACAAAGATGATTCACTCACTTGCTCATGAAAATACCTTTCACTGAGTGGTTATGGGTTAAGAAGAGATGATAAATCATTAGATGACATTAATATAGTAGTATTTATTTAGCTTTAGATGGCGCCATTATTTCTGAAATTTACTCATTCTTTCTAACAGCAATATGAAAGATATCACACAAAATAACATTCAGATCAGCTTACCTTTTTAAAAATGCCCGCTTCCACCTGCATGTCATAGTTTATCAGCCGTTTCATTGTTGCTTCTTTAAAATTAGCAGAGATATTTTTGGCTTTTAGCCTTTATTGACAAGACTGTAGCAAACAGGAAAGGAGGGAATGAAACGCAGACTCAAACCCAGGCCTCGGCAGTACGCCTTTTGGCATATTGTTCACCTGCTCAAGCAAGTTAGCTATACCAGTGTCCTAGTTTAGCTGATAAACCTTTTTTTTCTTTTTCCAAGAACTGGTAACATTGGATAATATTACTGAATTTAATAGCAGAACAAGATGTCGACTGCTTTTGAAAGGCAAGAGATAATGTGGGCTGTGGAGAAATCTTTTTCTAATCAGAAGCTGCTGTGTGTGCTTCCATGCATGCTGCAATCACTAAAAATTATGGGGCTTAATACATGGGTCTATTCATCCATCTTCAATATTGGAGAACTGAATATTATAGAAAATTGTAAAACTCTGTCACCCTTTTCTTTATATTTTGCTCAGAAAGTGGGAAGTAGGTGTGGCAATTTATTGAAACAGGTGCAAACATATATGAAAATACAGTAAATAAGGCAATACGATTTTAACAAGCTTGAAAGTCAATATTTAGCGTGACCTTCAACACAACCTGAACTCTCTTAGGCAAGCTTTGCTGTAATTGCTTTAGGTAGTCTTCAGGAGTCTCCAGGATTCTTAAGGAAATTCCAAGATTCATCTTTGGATGTTGGCTGCCTTTTGTTCCATTCCGTATAGAGACAATCCCACACTGCTTCAATAATGTTGAGGTCTGGGCTCGGGGAATTCCATTATGTGTTTTTCTATCCAGGTATGTTTTTACTGCATTGATTGATTGTATTTGGGATCATTGTGCATTATGCTGAGAACTGAAGCCATTGCCAACTGAAGCTGTTGATGCTTTCAGGATGGTATTGCACGGTGGATCAAAATCTGACAGTACTTTTCTGTCTTCATAATTCCATCACTTTTGATGATCTCCAACACCACTGGCTGAAATACAGCCCCAATGCCGCTTTTTCTCTTCCTCGCTCACTCTCTCATTCTTTCTCTCCAGGACTCAGGTGTCCCTCATTTTCCCCAGTCTGCACCTGGGCTCACTCAGCAATCCGCTCTCAAACATTGCAAAAGCCAGTGTGTGCAGTGGTGAAGGAAGGAGCGCTCCAGTGGTGTGACTGGTTCAAGTAGCCGTTTTTGAGAGCAGTGTGGAATTTGCTAGTAATATATTAACAAGGGAGTTCCTGTTGTTTCAGAGCTGTGTGGTTCTTGGTTGGTACTAGTGAGTAGTGTGGGCCTGTGGGCCACAGAAGTGTATTGACCCCATACTGGGGACGTAACCGTGGCAGTAATGTAACCATTACTTAAAAAAGCCATCACTTGACCCAACAGTCTTAGTTAATTATAGGCCAATCTCCAACCTCCCTTCTATCTCAAAAATTCTTGATCAACTGATCATCTGCAGAGGAACGGTTTATTTGAAGAGTTTCAGTCAGGTTTCAGAATTCATCACAGTATTTTTCAGAGATTTAACTAGAGAAATGGGAACAAATTGTGTGCATTTGTGACAGTGCTTAAATATGTAATTTAAATCTGGTTCATTGCTAAGTTGTCTGTTATGTGTAGACACAGCACTGGTTCATCCCTTGAGTTGGGTCCCTTTTGTATGCTTGAATGATTCATTGGTCAGTGTTAAGAGGCTTAACAAACACAAAACACATTGCTCTGGAAAGTGTCAGGTATAAGGACTATAATGAAAATGAGTGAAAAAGCAGCCAATATCCAAAAAAATCTTTGAAAGACCTTCAGAAAGCCTGAAGAACTACTGCTCAGGACCACTTTAAAAGAAATTACAAGAAAGTCTGGCTCCTTGGAAACAAAATATAAAGGAATGAGGGGTAGCTCGAGCTTTTTCCACAATAATAGTCTGTATTACCCATATTACTAGTTTAGTCAGTTTAGTTTTAGTCAGTCCCTTCCCCTACACAAACACACCCACCTCCAACTCACCACGATGAAGTGGAAACTCATGATGAATATTTTTATCTGATTAAAAAATCTGGCCTGTTGTGAGACGCAGACCATCTAAAAAGTCTGCTTCAGTTTTGATGAGTAAAATGGTCATATTTTATGTTGCATAACAATAATTAGCAGGTATCTATGTCAGTGTGCTTATGTATCCAGCTTGTTAACCAAGTTTGCTGTCCTTAGCTGTTGTCTTTGCACTTCCTCCAAATATAGTCACGTTTGAGTCCAAAAATTCAAAATGGCCGCAGCCAGAAAACTAAATCGAGGCTTCAAAATGCGAGTGCAGAAACCATTGGGTGATGTCATTGTGGCTTCATCAATCTTTTATATACATCTGTGGTCACGTCTTACTATTTTTGCTACCATTTGAATAATAACCACATGAGGAAAATGTCACAGTGAAAAGCAACTATGGATCATAAAGATTCTTACATAAATCATTTATTTTTCTTCTTCTTTTAAGTGGAAGGACAGTGTCCTGGCACTTTTAATATGGGAACAACCTCTTTGGGAAATCAGAATATTTTTGCTAATTGAGGACGTTACAAAAAACTTTTGTGTTCACTCCGATTGAGTGCTTTTCCAAATGCTTACTTACGACGTGCAATCAAAACTTGTATGACTGCTTCTTGATGCCCTCTGTTCTATGTAGACGACATTGAAGGAATTGGTGTCACTCTTATGAGACACAGTCTTCTATGATTCCTTGAGTCTTCTCTAATACTGTGACCCAGAAGTGGTGGGTCTTTCAATCCCATAAATGCAACACAAGGGTATGAGAAGCTAGGAGAGAGAGAAAACACGTGCTGAAATACTTTGATGTATAATTACCCTACCTTATCTTACGCTTACAGAAATACAAACTACTCATTTGTGTACATGGACACAAACTGTCACTTATTATTACTGTTGTTAATATGACTTTGGAAAAAAGAAATTTCATTTGGAAAAATGTTACTGCACCAAATATGTTTTCAAGGCTCCTCTGAGGGGACAGCATTCTGTCAATCAAGACAACAGAGCTTGGTCTGGTTTAACCCAAACTATGATCTTTTCCCAAATTTGTTATAGTATTATTGCCTAAACCTCATAAAAGAGTAAATGCAAATGAAAATAAATATTTTAAAAAACAAAACTCAAGAAAATTAGTTGGGTGAAAAAGCATGAAATTAATTGGTCTGGGTGGGATTCTAACTGCAATATCTGCATTGACCTCTGTCTAACTGGGGAAAGGTCTTAAAGCCAACTCCACTCCTGCACCCTTCAAATCTGTTTTTCATTCTTAAAGCTGGAAAACCTTCACTTGATGCACAAATCCAGTTCCAACAATGTTGGGACACTGTGTAAAATGTAAATAAAAAAATACAATGATTTGCAAATACCATAAAACCATATTTTTGTCACAATAGAATTATATAAAACATCAAATGTTTAGAGTGAGAAGAGGTACTATTAAAAATATATATATATATATATATATATATATATATATATATATATATATATATATATATATATATATATATATATATATATATATATATATATATTAGCTCATTTTGAATTTGATGGCAGCAACACAACTTAAAAGTTGGGTCAGGGCCATGTTTACCACAGTGTAGCATCCCCTCTTCTTTTAACACCAGTACGGAAACAAGTGGGAACTTTGTTGTCCGGTTCTTGTCTGGACTGGCCTGCAGGCAGGTCAGTTCAACAACCAGACTCTACTACTACATGCTGTTTGAAATAGATGCAATATGCAATTTAGCATCCTCTTGCTAAATATACAAGGCCCATCATCTGGATGGGAGCATATGTTGTTCTAAAACTCATATAGGATGCATCTGGATAAAATCTCATTTTCTTCATCCTCACCTCAAGCCTCATCTCCTGAACTGAAGTCTAACATGCCCATAAGTCAAGCACTAACAAGTGCATAAACATACTTAGTTAGTCCTGATATTATCACAGTTACTTGTTGACCCTCACGACTCCAGGCTGCTGACAATGAGCCTGCTGAACAAGAACTACTGGTTATAAGCTAATGTTGTTCCAGCTAATGTTAGGCTTGAGTATCCTAAAAAAAATCACTTTCCCTCTGATAAACAGTTTGATCACATGCTCACATCATTTGAAAGTGTACATGTCCAAAAATGTTAAATCTGCTTCAAAGTTTCACTGATGCCAGCTAACAGCAGCACGTGCCAACAGAAAAGTTTAGGAAATCCTCGACAGCTCACCTCAGTATTGCTGTCATTGAACAAAACTGAGCTTCAATGACTCATCAGACTCCTTTCACAGCCTCCTCCAGAGTAAATAGACATGAACACACACTGACAGCTGAGGTAAACAGTGGACTGACGGCCTGCACTAACTACAGATGAACGGCGTCCAGAGGTGTCTGTCCTACGGCAGCCTCCGCACATAGGTTTAGGCGCTTGGATTGGGAGGGGTAAGAGAACAGAACTTAAAACTTATGGACATCTAGTAGTGAGATTTTATATACTATAACTTTAACCTGTATTTGTGGATGGCACGGCAAACTGGGTTCAGATAGTGATTTCTGTAAGTGTTCCTGAGGCCGTACAATGATTTCCTTTAAAGAATCATGCCTATATTCAATGCAGGGTTGCCTGACGGTATTCAATATTGATTTTTAGCTTTGTCCCTTGTGCACAGGAATTTCTCTAGATTCTCAGAATTCTTGTGATTATATTATGGGGTTGCTGTGGCTCAGAAGGTAGAGCAGGTCACCTACTAAACGGAAGGTTGGTAGTCTGATTCCTGGCTGCTCCAGTCTGTGTGCCAAAGTATCCTTGGGCAAGATACTGAACCCCAAGTTGCTCTCCGGTGCAAGCATTAGAGTATGTGTGTGTTGTAAAAGTGTTCAGCTAGAGTAGAAGAGCACTATATAAGAACTAGTCCATTTACCATTATGTGTCATGTACCGCCGTGGCAGGCAGGATTGAGGACCCCAATGTAGGACTCAAGAGGCAGTGTATAATGGGCAAATGGGAAACGCAAAACTAAACCCAAAGCACAAGAACCAAAACACACCAAAATGAAACAGGAAGTAAGACTAGGACACATAAACATGGCACAAGGGCAGGGAATGAACAATAAACACAACACTCAAATCAAAATCCAACAAAAAACACTGGGTCAACGGACCCAGGATCATGACAATTATGTACTGTTGATGAACCTCTACCCATCTTTAATTCTGATCAACTCTGCCTTAGAGAAACTGTATGAATTGTATGAAATTGTAAAATCTATGCTTAAACATTTGATATGTTTTCTGTGTTCTATTATTAATCAAATATGGGTTCATGAGATTTGCAAAATGTTGCATTCTTTTTTTTTTTACATTTACACCATGTCCCAGTTTTTTGGAAATTGGGTTTGTACCTCGACTAAAATTAATAGCTTAAATTTGATTTGGGGGGGATGGCTGTAGCTCTGGAGATATAGCAGATCATCTACCAATTGGAAGGTTGGTGGTTCGATTCCTGGCTCCTCCAGTCTGCATGCCAAAGTATCCTTGGGCAAGATACTGAACCCCGAGTTGCTCTCTGATGTGTTCATTGGAGTGTGACTGTGTGTCAATGTTAGATAGAAAGCACTTAGGTGTAAGAAAAAAAAGTGCTTGTGTGAATGACTGAATGAGGCATGTTTTATAAAGAGCTTTGAGTGGTCAAGTAGATAAGTGCTATAAGAAGCACTCCATTTACCATTCAGACATTTTAATGGCATGCCATCCGTGGATTACTTAGAACTTTTAGAAAATTTATCTAGATCTACACTTCTGTTTAACAAAAATGTATTTTTTGCAAAAATGAGGATAGTCTTATGCATGAGGGTTTTTTTTTTAAAGGAGTAAAACTTGGAATCACATTTCCTGTACCGTATATACATTTGCCTGTCAATACATGAATGCACACATACACGAGTAGATGCACTGATTGCTACCTTTGAGTGCTACATCTCACATTAACCTGTACCTCTAAAGGTTTTAAAGTGTTAAATAACCACATATTTCTTCCTTAAAGACTTTCTATGTGCGTATACCTGAGGTCTTTATAAGAAGAGAACTGTAAGAATAAATTAACACTCCATACACACACTGGATATATCCTACTGTGGATCCTCTAGCTCTTTTTCTTCTTTAGAATGAATAAAGTATAAGTTTTCTTGAGTGTGAATTAAAAATCGATGGCTTCGAGAGTTGCAGGTATGTCAGTGGATAGAGGGCTGGGCATCTGTGGAATCATGGCTCAAAGTTAATTCACTTTCACAGTTTGCCAAACCAATGAATAAAATATGACGCTCCAGTTTGCAAAGAAGGGAAAAGGGGGAAAGATTCTCTAATTGGAATTTCTGTCCGCTGAATGAGAAGTTGTGGGAAGACAAATTATTCACACACACATACACACACTGTACATTTAATCAAGTTGGTCCAGTATGTAAGCCAAGGGGCTGGCATTAAGCTACATCCTCAGGGATGTGGGAATATGAACATCTCCATCAATCAAAATAGGACAAAATTGCCTTATGCAATCATTTGCTTTTTAAATATTATTTTATATATACAAATTTCCACAACCTAATCTGGTCTCCACTGTTACTTGGCATCTTATGTTCTCTACTTTTAATGACCCTGACGGTTACAGAAATACAGAAAGGCAAACACGCAGCCAGAGGTGATAATTCTGAACAAATAATCGTTAAATATTTTCAAATGTTTGGACAAAATAAAGCTCACAAACTTCTGGGAAATTAGCTACACTGTTTCCATCCTTCGGCCACTGGCAGACACACAGACAAACACAAGCCCCTGTGCATTAGAGGTCACATGTGGGCACATAGCTCATAAAACCTGTCAAGAGGGGCTGCAGCGGGAAGGAATGTAACCATACTGACGTGGTTGCTGGTGACATGGTGACATTGATGGAAATATTTACCGTAACCTTGCTCTGATTTTGGCTCAAGAGGAGAAGACACTGTAATTCGTCTTTTTCATTGTGACGCTTGCTCTGGTTTAAGCAACCAACATTATTTTATGAAGAAAGTCACTCTGATTTCTATCTCTGACTCACTGACAGAACAGGGGGTATTCACATGGTTTAAAGCCCCTTGCTGTAGTCTTTTATAGGATTATGTCCATCCATCAATGGAGCCCATAGCATCTTTCAAATTATTTCAGAGATATAAGTCTTTGTTTGTGGGAAAAGGAGATAATCCTGGTGCAATCTGTGTTTTTATTTCAACTCTTCCATCTCTGCATCTAGGACTGGGGTAGGCATGCTTTGTTTACTTTGTTGTGTCACTAAGGTCAGTTCATTTTCCTACAGATAAGGGTTTCAGATAAGCAAGGCACACCATGGTGTTAAAAAGCACACACAAAAAATGTCACAGAATTTATGTTTTACTTATAGTACTCTTGGTGATTGGCATCAATGTCCAATCAATAAAAACTATCATACATTTTTAACACCTTTTCCTCTACTGGCCAATATCATTCTACTGGTTTCTACTGAAAAGTTCTACACACCTGTGGCATGTTCACGCAGATGCTTTCTTATTTAACAACCCAGACCTTGTGGAACAGTGACGTGCAGTCATGACAAGTAAAATACTAACAATGATAAGAGAAAACACATATGACCACTTGGCTGTTCTATAAAACTGTTTTCTGAATTATTTCAACACTTTAATGGTCGAAATCGTGGAATTTACGCATTACCTGTTCAAACACATGGAAGAAATGCGGGGTGAGCCAGTGCAGTGCTGTGGCTCATCTCTGGTGGCACTGTGTCACATACAATAAATGAAGCAGGCGGTTGGCGCATGCCCATTGCTGTCTCTCTTTATATCGCCAATATATGTTTGATCACACATGTGCTATACATGCTGATGTTCCACAGTCTGTCTAATATATAGAATGAACGTGTGTGACATGTTTATTCTTTGTAATCGGTCATAAATGCACGGTGAAAATACACAGGGTGAGGCATAAAGTACCGCACCGATAGGGGGCAGTGCTGCAACAGGTGCTGTCCCATAGGGAGAAGGTATGATAATACATGTTTTTTATAATTTATTTAAAAAGAGAGAAAAAAAATAAAAATAGTTTGACCTTACATTAAAACAAAAAGCTTGTAATGTGGAGGAAAGCAAAGAAGACACAAAAGTGAAGTGTTGGCGCTTAAACAGTCAAAGGGAGCTTAGCTTGTGGATTAAAAGACACTGAGATTAGTGACCAGTGGCATGTTACACCTGGTTAAGGTGCAGCTTTAACCCACTGCTCTTGGTCAATTAAAGGTGATATAAGTGAAATTCAGAATCACTCGATGTTACACTAAAGCACCAGCATTTCAAGAGACACATCAGCCACACCTGTTCACTTGGGTTAGATTACAATCAGAAAGATTGTGTACACAAGAAATAAAAATCCAGTAACAAATATTAAATGACAACAAATGACGAATGACTGTGATTTGTTATGGAAAGCCAACTGATTTTGAGCCAAACCCATCATGAGATTGCTCATCATGATTTTGGTCTCCTTAGCTTTTTTTTTTCCCGTGTTAATTGCAACTATACAGGAGCTGATTGTTTTAGATGACCCATTTAAATTATATTAGAGCTAAAAGTTATGCATACTTTAGAGCTTGATCAGTTTTAGTACAACTACCCAGTAAACATGTCCGTGTGGGGCCCCTTTGAGGCTGTGTCAGCAGGGCAAACCCACACTAATCCCATATGGGCCCCAACTGGGTGTGGCCACACAGGACCACCAGCAGTTTTGCCTTTTGGGCTCCCTATATGGGTATTCTATGGGCAAACCCATTGTGGGCTTGCCCACAGAAAACCCATGTGGGCCCAATGTAGGCTAGCCCATAGCAATTTTGCCCTTTTGTGAGAGTTTTCTGTGGACACCACAGTTGGTTGCCCATGGAAAACTCTCATTGGGTTAGCCCATGCAGGCCCCACAGTAGTTTTATCCCTCTGGCCCCCCATCATATAAAGACCCCAAAGGGCAAAACTGATGTTGGACTTGTGTAGGCACATTTAGACACTTGAGGCCTGTGTGGGATAAGTATGGGTTTGCCCTGCCCACACAGTACAGGGCCCCAAGGGGACATGTTTGCTGGGTAGCATGCTAGTTGGCCTTGTTCAACTTCAACTGAACTAAAAGACAATCTAAGGATTTGGCTGTTTAGTTTTTGCATTAAGCACTTTACTGTACAACCAAAATAAAAAAATAAAAATAAAAACTGGAATGCTGTGTAAAATGTAAATAAAACATAATGCAATGGTCTGCAAATCTCATAAAAGCTCATATCAGTTACAGAACATAGAAAACATCAAATATTCAAAGTGAGAAAGGGTATTATTTTAGAAAAATATTAACTCATTTTAAATAGCTGCAACACATCTCAATAAGGTGGGACATGGCCAATTTTACCACTGTGTAGCATCTCTTCTTTTAACAACAAACATTTGGGAACTGAGGATACCAGCTGCTGGATTTTTGGGAGAGGAATGTTGTCCCAGTCGAGCTGCTCAAAAGTCCCAAGTCTTCTTTGTCGTATTTTTTGTTTCATCATGTGCCAAATGTTCTCAGCATGGTGAAAGGTCTGGGCTGCAAGGAGGCTAGCTCAGCATCCAGATTCTTCTGCTGCAAAGAAGAGTCTGGGTTGTAATAGATGCAGTATGAGGTTCAGCATTGTCCTGCTGAAATATGTAAGGCCTTCCTTGAAAAATCTGGATGGGAGCATATGTTGCTCTAAAACTGGCATATGCCTTTCAGCACTGATGGCGCCTTTCCAGATGTGTAAGCTGCCAATTCCATAGGCACTACTACACCCCCATTCCACCAGAGATGCAGGCTTTTGAACTGCCTGCTAATAATAAGCCAAATGCTTCCTCTCCTCTTTAGTCCAGATGATGCGGCATCCATGTTTTCAAAACAACAGAATTTCAATTGGTCTGACCACAGAACAGTTTTCCACTTTAAATGAGCTTTGGCCCAGAAGACGGCAGCATTTCTGGATCATGTTCTTCACATATGGCTTCTTCTTTGCATGATAGAGCTTTAACCTGCATTTGTGGATGGCACGGCGAACTGTGCTCACAGTGCCCATAGTTCCAGTCAATGATTTCCATGACAGAATCATGCCTGTTTTTTTCAGTGCTACCTGAGGGCCCGAAGATCACAGGCATCCAATACTGATTTTCAACCTTGTCCCTTGTCCAGAAAGTTCTCCAGATTCTCTGAATTTTTGTGATTTTGTACTGTAGATGATGAGATACTCTAAGAACATTACTCTGAAATCGTTCCGCAATTTGTAGATGCAGTTTTTTACAGATTGTTAACCTCTGTCCATCTTTACTTCTGAGACATTCTGCCCCTCCAAGATCTTATATCTAATTTAATATTGGCCTGTTGCTAAATGAACCTAATTAGATGCAAAATTTTTGCAAAGTTCCTCCAGCTGTTTCTTTTCAGCACCACTTACTTTTCCAGCCTTTTGTTGCCTCTGTCTCAACATTTTAAAGACATGTTGCAGCCATCAAATTCAAAACGAGCTAATATTTTTTATAAAATAGTAAAATGTCTCACTTTAGACATCTGATGTGTGTTCTGTGTCTTCTGTTGGGAATAAAATACGGGTTTATGAGTCTTACAAATTATTGCAGCCCTAACTTCTTTGGATTTGGGTTTGTATCTTAAAACTGTTTTTCTGCTGGTCAAAATGTAATATCACATTGAATTACAGAAATGCCTTTCCAGCGAAGTTGGTATTAGATGAGAAGTCCTCCGCTTTTTTCTGTTGTTCAGACAGGTGCGATGCGACTGTGCAGTAACCATACCTTAATAAAATTTGGCCACTATTCCTGATATGCATGCTGGATCTCCTCCACTACATCACAATGGCAACTTTCAAAAGCTCTTCGTGCTGTGAGTGGGTGCATAGTGGCATGTGCCACAGTTCTGTTTCCATCCATCCATTCTCTTCCACTTATCCTGTTCAGGATCGTGGGGGGCTGGAGCCTATCCCAGCTATCATTGGGCGAGAGGCAGGGTACACCCTGTACAGGTCGCCAGCCTGTCGCAGGGCCAACACAGAGAGACAGACAACCACTCACACTCACATTCACACCTATGGGCAATTTAGAGTGACCAACTAACCTAACCCCAGTAACTGCACGTCTTTGGACTGTGGGAGGAAACTGAAGTACCCGGAGGAAACACACGCAGAGCATGCAAACTCCACACAGAGAAGAGAGGGGCCCGGGCCAAGGTGGAATCAAACCCAGACCTTCTAGATGTCATTCTAGGTGTGAGGCAGTAGTGCTAACAACCACACCACAGTGCTGCCACAGCTCTGTTTGTGTGGAATATTTCTCAGGTGGCTCAGGATATTAGAGTTGAACTGCACATTGACAGTCCAATCCTGTAGGACTAATTCAAGGTGCATAGTGTTAAAAATAGATAAATAAATAAAACAAACCTTGGTTGTGCTCTTCATCTGATACACACCCTATATTTACCTTGAAAACAGATCTCTGGGTCTTAGCTAGGGACCCAGCTCTTAGCTCCCAATGCTGAGCCATTGCAAGTTTGAGGTTTGTGGTGAAATTGCAGATGTGGACATGAAAGTGGTCAGATTAGAAGCTTTCTGATTTCAAGAAACCAATGTGTGTGAATGGGACAAATTTATCAAGGTATATTTTGCAGGGTAAAAGACCCTGAACTGGATATAGGATTTTACAATTGAAAAAGGAAAAGGGAGGTTGGGGATTACCTTCCCTTAGAGACTATTATTTAGCAGCACAAGGAAGAGCACTGATATACTGGTGCGACCCAAAATATAATGCTCAATGAAAAAATATTGAAACAAAGGTGACACCCATTCCCGTACAGGTAGCTCTGGCTGACGCAAACCTACAAAGTTTCATAAATAATATAGATAATCGGTGGATGAAAACAACGTGTGGAAAACCATCATAAAAGAAAATACATTAAAGAATGATATTACAGTCCTAAAGTGGACCAGACAAACTTGATACCAGGTTTAAAGATTGGACATCCAAAGGGATTACTGCTCTCAGCATAATAATGAAAAACGAGACTTTAAGTGATTTTTCTGTCTTCTTCTCTTCTGGACAAACAGGATTTCAACCGATACTTACAAATGAGAAATTTATGTAACTTAAAAATGAAGCCAATTTCTAATAAGAATATAAATCTGATGGAATTTTTTATTAAAGTCTATAATTCAAATATTAAGGAGAAAATTATTTAACCTATCTATAAAAAACTATTAATTTTTAAAAAACAATTTGACCCTTCATATCAAAAAAAGGTGGGAAAGAGAGGGCAACTTAACAATAACTAAGGAGGAATGGGCAACAATATGGAAATTCCAGTGGACATATAATAAATCACTACAATGGCAAGAATTTGGATGGAAAAACCTCATAAGATTCTTTATCACACCTGCCCAGAAATGCCATTATGATAGAAATCCTCCTACTTGCTGGAGGTAATGTGGAAATCAAAATGCTAACCATTATCATGTTTTTTTGGGACTGTCCAATTATTAAAGATTACTGGAAAGAGATAAATAATGCCCTACAGGATATTTTCAAGCAGAACATTACTTTAGAGAGCAAGCTTATGTAGTTTGGCAACATACCTCAAGAAGTTTCAAAAAGAAACAAATATCTAATGACCATTTCATTTTATTATCACAAGATAAACCAACCCTAGATGACTGGATGGATATAACACTTAACACGTATAAAATGGAAAAATTAACAGCCTCTCTCAACTATAAGAACAAACAATTTAACTTATGGTGGCAAAGTTGGGTAGACTATGTGAAACTCAAAAGATCTGATTTTACTTTTCAGAGACCAAGCTTGATAAAATCACCCCGATAATCCACTCCCCAATAATAGATGTGCATTATTATTATTTAATATTACATGCTTAGTCTGTGTATTCTTTTATTTCTTTGTAGTTCTTACTATTTAATTGTTTTTTTTCCCCTTATACTGTTCTATTTTGTATTTTGAATATTGTAATCGTTCCATGGGAAATATAGCTGTAACGTTTGTTTAATCTATCATGAGGCACAGACTTACTTACCTTTTCATTTTAAGTATTGAAATTGCCATTATGGTACTGTGAGTATATGTTCTGTAAAATTTGCTTTCTTGGGAATCAGTAAAGATAAAAAATAAAAAAAACAACCAAACAATGTGTGATGTAATGGTGCGTTTTATGTCCATCCTTTATATACAATCCATGGGTGTAACAGAGAGCAGAGGATGCTGTAAAACAGCAGTAGAGGCTAGGATTGTCACAATCAAACTCAACACCCATACCCAGGAAGATAATCAATAGGCAATGCCATTTTCAATACCACGAGGGAAAAATGACAGGAGGCATAATTTAAAAAAAATAAAGACTTGAATGTTGCCGTTCGTTTTGGGGGGGGGGGTCTGCCTGTGTGCAGAGCTGCTGTGTGAAGTTGTGTGTAAGCTGGAAGAGGTGAAGACGGCACTGTCGGTACTTTTGAAAATGGGTATCTAATCTGATAGTAATTACTAGCACAACCCTGATCAGTACATATGCTGCCTACAGTATCTATGTTACTGAAGAAAAAAAAATCTGAATTTTAATAGTGGGGGTTAAACAACTGAGGCCACTTCCTCAGTGTCCCTTACAATTTTGCCTGAGTTTAATCAAACTGAATTCTGTGTGAAACAAACTAGTTAGGAAAAATTTCTTAGACTGTTCAGGAGAAAATCTATTGACTGATGAGGGTAGCATATTTATAGGATATAGAGCTTGTATTTTCAGATACAGTAAGACTGACCTATATTTTTCCTATCCCTGTTTCGCTCTTCTTTTCCACCTTATTTCTTCCGCTTTCATAGCCTCTCTCTATCCCTGACAGGCCGAGCTGGGCAGTACAACTGAGATTGGTGTGAAATCGCCGCCTAACAGCCGGGAAATTGGCTCTGTTATTTTTGGAGCAGAGTCATGGGGGACCGTCGGACCATCATCCCCTCTCTAATGAGCAGGTGATGGAGGCGTAGCTGTGGTAGGAGGGAGGGAGGGAGGCATGGCGTCTCAAACACCACACACATGGCAGATGTACAGATTGAGAAGGGAAAGGGAAAACAGCGGTGTGAAAGGTAGCCGAGTAAAAGCAGAGGAAGATGGAAAGAAATGGTGAGATGAGATTTCTTGGCACTAATATGAAAATCAGATTAGCCAAATATTAATAAGACCTGTTGACGGAGCTGGGATTGATTGGTGCAGTTTGTGTTTATGCTGAGATAACAGAAGTCTAGGATGTTGGATTCTTTGTGGGCGAGAAAGGGAAATGCCGGGCACATTTTTCAGCAGGAGGTGCCAGACTTTGCTGATATGTGAAATCCTGGGATCTTTGTTAAAGGTTTATATTTTTATAGTCTGTTCTAAAATAATACTCATGCAATATAGTATGTTCATGAGAAGTGTTACTGATTATATGTCAAAATCAGACAAATCTAAGAAAAGTTTCCACTTGATGCCCCAGAATCAGCTGATTTCTTTTCCCTTTTCTTGACAGAATAATTTATAATTCTGTAAAATGTTACCTTCATACTGTGAAAACTGAGTTGCAGGTCCTCGAAGTATATGGGGCAAGTTGATATTTGGTGCTTTTTTAATCGTCTTATTTTTTTCGAGCAAATTTGAACCATCATTAAGTTCTCGAGTACAGGAGACAGCCACAGGGAATACTCAGAGCTGAAAAACACATTTGAGTTCTGTTAAAAAAAACTGCAACAAAAACAATTTCACACCCACTCTAGGTGTCATAGTCTAAAGCCAAAATCTGATTTTCTTAGAATGATTTTTTTCTATGATCAACTTTGAGCATCAATATCATGGCATACGCCAAGGTTTTGATAGCAAAACTGCACACATTTATTGTCTGAGATGTCGATTAACAGTTAAAAGCATTAGTACCTTGGACATTTGTGGGGGGGGGTTGTTTTTTTCAAAGGAGAAAACTTGACAAAGTGCTCTTCGTATACACTTTAACGGGTCGCATCACCATGTGGGATAGGTGACTGCTCAAAATAACTTAGACTGCATTAAGATTCCTATTTACAGCACCAACACTGTAAATCCAGGCTCATCTTCTAGCCATGATTAAATAGCCATTTTTAACACTCAGAAATTTTGAGTCCTCTGCACTTGCTTGAGAAACTTCCAAATTTTACTCTGATAGTCCTAATGTCTTATTCTGTTCATTTGTCATCCTGCTTCTCCTGGATTGTGTAGAACGAGATAATATGTAATCTTAGTTTATAACACTTGTCTTTTGTACGGTATGAGGTAAATGAATTCTAGATGGACATCTTTATTTTCAACATCTAGAACTGTTGCAAGTTCTGTTAGTTCTATGGCAGATTTTTTGTTTATTTGCACAGACCATGTGCCAATTAAATCAAACAGGAGTAACACAGAAAGGAATATTGCACTGACTACAACCCCATTTCCAAAGAAATATGAGCTGTGTAAAATGTATAGATTGTAGGTAGGTAAAAGATTCATGTAGCCACCATCGAGCCACCCATTTGTTTTGTTTTGTTTTCAAGCCTAGTTTCGAATTTTGGCTTTTTGAAACCAGACATCATGAGTGAAATGTAGATGTGACTGAGAAACCCTAGTCTCACACATCAGCATTTTGTCATTCACAAAGTAGCAACACAAAGCTTTATTAACGCTTTAATTTATATAGGACTATAATATATAAAATTACCGCAATTCCCTAAGTAAGACTTGAAACTCATGATTGCTGAACAGCAGCTTAAAGGGAGAAAATACCGTGGAGGCCTGGGGCATGTCCCACACTGCAAACAAGAGAGGGTCTAGCCAGCAATCCCAATCACATTCACCCTCATGAATGAACTTACGAATCATGAACTTTGATGTCTTATTCAGACGCTCCCCCAGCCTGTCGGTCTCCGGGCGGTACGTGCTGGTCTGAATTGATTTAACGCCCAACAATTCATATAGCTCCTTTCGGGTGCGAGATATGAATGAGGTGCCCTGGTCTGTCAGTATGTCTTTCGGGATACCAACCCTTTGCCACACCTTTTGCAGAAATGCTGTGCAATGACACTGCTTCGGGATATTGGGTTGCGTAGTCCACCAGGCCTAACACAAACCAAATTCCTCATGCACTCTGGTAAAATGGCCTGATGAGCTCCATGCCAATGTGTTCAAAGAGGACCTCCATTAATGGTAGTAGGTGCAAAAGTGCTTTTGGGATGATTTACTAGTTGGCACTTCTGATAGGACGCACACCACTGGCTGGGATGCCTGGCAAATAAAATCGTGTCATGATTTTATTTTTCATATGCCACGTGGCTACCCATTGAGTTAAAATGGGCCGCATGTAAGACTACTTCCTGACGGCTCTTTGGGACCAACAACTGGGTGTGCTCGTCCTCTGTGCGGGTGTCACAGCTCACCTGATATAATCTTTCCCTAATCAGTATAAAATGGGGGAATGACTGCGTGGCACCAGGGCGCACCATTTGGCCATCAATTTTTATCACTTGGTCAAAGGTCAACTCCCATCCCAAGACTGCTCCAGTGGGAAAATCTTCCATGAAGTGGATCACGGGACCCAACGGCTCCTACTGTGAAGGCCCTGCTGGCTCCCTCTCTCCGGCAGCATCGTCGGACAACATCACCCCATGGCCAAGTGACGCATGGAACCCACATGGAGCCGTGAGTACACCCCCACACACTGCTCCACCAACCTACAACTCATATCAAACTCTGGCCAATCGGTGCCCAGAACTAAGAAGTGCGCCAGACGAGGACTAACCGCCACCTTAACTCTATGCCTTTTCCCCTTATGTCAAATTTCCACTAACACTTTGGGATACTTATGAATGTCCCCATGGTGAACCTAATTTCCACCTACTCCCCTTCCAACAAAGCCCTGGTGGACCAGGGTCTGTGCATAGCCTGAGTCCACCATAGCCCGCAGTGTACCCCCTTGGCACCCACCTTACCAGAATGCTGTACATCCCTCCTGGACCAGGGGAGAGTGCTGAAAGGCCAGCAACCTGGATCACCTGCCCCACCTCCATCAGTGGACATTCTCTGTGGAAGTGTCCCAGCTGCCCATACTTCCAGTAGTCCTGCCCCGGCTGCTGGATCTGTGGAGCTAAAGCAGAGAACATAGAGTTCAACTGCAGACTCCCAGGCAGGCAATCCACCCCCAGCTGCTTGCAGAGAGCATGCTGGTAGCATCTCTGGCTGGGCCGAGAGATAGTCCTCCGTTAGTGTAATCGCCACCTCCAAGCTCCCTGGCGCAGGGACCCAGCCTGCCACAGTCAATGGCAGACCCTCCAAAAACTCCACAAGTACAAGCATTCTCATCAACTGCTGCTCTCCCTGCAATGGTCCTGGCTGCAGTCACCTCACGATCGCATCCCTGAGCCGCTGTGCGAAGGCAAATAGCCGATCCTCCGGTCCCAACTGCAAGCCACGGAAACAACGATGATGTTCCTCCGGTGAGAGCCTCGCCACAACAGTATCTGGAAGTCACATCCTTAAGAAAAAAATCCAGCAAAGACCTGACAGAGGACCAGAGAGATCTTGAACTTCAGTTGATCCATTTAATGTTTGCTAAAGCCTCGTCAGAAATGGTCTCAGTGGAAGGGTGGAGGTCAGGAGAGAGGTACAGCACTGAGTGTCTGCAGCCATCTGTGAGGCACAGCAGGGGTTCTGTCATGGTTTGGGGCTGCATTTCAGCCAGTGGTGTTGGAGATCTTATCAAAAAATGATCCTGGAGACAAAAAAGCACTGTCAGATTTTGAGCCACCATGCAATACCATCTGAAAAGCATCAGCTTCAGTTGGCAATGGCTTCAGTTTTCAGCATGACAATGATCCCAAATACACTATCAATACAGTAAAAACATACCTGGATAGAAAAACCAACACTGGAACCCTATCAGTCGTGGATTGGCTTCCCCAGAGCCTGGACCTCAACATTACCGATGTGATGTCAAGATCATCTTGATAGAGAACAGAACAAAAGGCAGCCAACATCCAAAGAAGAGCTTTGGAATGTCTTTCAAGAAGCCTGGAGAACTATTCCAAAAAACTATTTCAAGAAATGACAAGAAAGCTGCTTAAGAAAGTTCAGGCTGTGTTGAAGAATCAAGGCAGTCATACCACCTTTCAAGGTTATTATATTATATATTATACAAGCTCTATTTTGCCTTACATACTGCATTTCCATGTACAGTGTATCACATTTCTGCAGATATTTAAGTATATCTTTTCATGGGACAACACTGACAAATTGACACTTTGACATAATGAAAAGTAGTCTGTGTGCAGCTTATATAACAGTGTAAATTTATTCTTCCCTCAAAATAACTCAATATACAGCCATTAATGTCACTTATTGTGGCCCTTATTTCTGGGTTGACTGTTCATGTAAGCATTGAGTCTTATATCTTACATGACTCAGATAAGATCAGGTAATATTCTATGTAGTCAGTGTGGCATTGTTGGGAATTTTTGAACAATCTGTTATTGTTGCTGTTATTTTTGTCTTTTTCCTACAAAAATGTACAGAATCAGCATATTGAGTACTATATTTTTGATAACAAAAATGTGAATGTCAACAAATTCTAGAGATGTTTGTAATTTTCTTCTTTCTAATGAACACTGGTTGTCTTCTTAACAAGAAAAAGAAAGGTGTGATATACTAATACACACCAATTCATACTGCATACAGTGTAGACTGTGTATTTATGCTACAGTGATGATAATTGGGGGTTGGGCTGGTTGTGGCCAAGCAGCCAAGTGTCAGGCACAATCTCATCTTTGGGATGTTTTCGGAAAGCAGAACTATTACACTCCAGTGGTAAACTCCCTTATCTATCTGGATTCAGAGTGCTGCATTATCTGGAATTTCATGTAGCGTGTTAAATACACTCACAACGCTGTGACAAGACGCTTCGATTTATGAGACTCCGTTTATTTTAATGGACTTAAATTCCCATACACTGTTAGTGTCAAAATATTAACATACATGTGACACATACTTTATGAGGACTCACATGGAAAGCCTGTTCTCATGACTGATTGAGAGACGGCACAGTCCCTGTTGTTCTGGCGTTACCAGGCGCACACTCAAAGCCACTGGAAGGCATTGTGCACAGCATTCCTCACAGTCTGTAAATTCACACTGCATCGACATACACAAACACCACATATCCCAGCCAGAGCTCAAAAATCCTTTGGAAGGAGTAAATTTTTTCCACATTGGAAAACAGCAACGAGGCTGCCAGAGGCAGCTAAACACTGCCCCCTGCTGTCAGCCAATCAAAAAGCTGTCGCTGCCAAAAGAATGATGAAGTTGGTTATGATATTCAATCAATTATCATTGCTTTCCATCGCCTTTACTTTCGTTTCCAGCATCTCACTTTTATAAAACAACACAAATTCACAATTCAGTGTTGACAACAAAGAGGTGTGTTTTGGCATTAGAGCAATATCTGCTGCAACACCAAGGCAATTAATCAGTTACTCCCATAATGGCCCAATTTTTAAAAAAAAATCTAGAAGCCACTCTGTCAGCAAACTCTTACAGTTATGTGCACATATTGATCATATAATCATATTCTTAAATGTCTGATCTGTGTGACAGATAATTCTGCTGGTCTCATCACACAGTAACTATTTTTCTTGGTATCAGTAACAGTAAATGTCTCCAGTTTAAGACAGCCTGGTCTCTGTGAAGCCGACAAACGGGACTCCCTTTTAGGCTTGTTCAGTCTCGTGGCGTACCAGTGCGGGGGTAAAGTGGTCCCACAGGGGCCGTGGAAGTGGAACCTAAAAAACAAAAAGAAAGATCTAATATTATCTGGACAGTGCAAATTAAAGTGTGTGTGTGTGATTGTGTGAAAGTAAATGGCACGTGCTTGAAGCGCATGGTGGCGGGCGTGTTTTCCATGTTGAACTCGGCCACAGGGACACCTCTGACTGCAACCTGAGGAGCAAACATGGCTGCTGGATACACGACCGATGATGTACCAACCTGCAGAGGATACCACGCGAATAGATGTAAAAGTTCTGGTGACCACTTAAAAACTAGCACGTCTGCATTACTAGAGTGCCCAAAATTTGATGCTGTCAATTAACCAGGTGTGACTTGTATGCTGTAATAAATTTAACATCTTAAATTTGAATATCCTAACTAACATTATGCCAGAATTACATATCATGTTGTCACTGTTGTTATACAGGAAAGATTCTTACAAATGTGTTATAGGTTTACGTTTCCTCTACAGGTGTGAAACTAGCTGGAAAAATGCACTGTGGAATCTCTCCTATAACATCCTCTATAAATTTTCCGTGTCTTGTGAACACACACACACACACACACACACACACACACATACATACACGTACCACAAGGCAGAGGTCACAGCTGTCTAACACTTTCTCTGCACGAGTGAGGATGTCAGCATCCAGAGTCTCTCCAAACCAAACCACAGCTGGTCTCAGGAGACCGTGACAGCCTGTCTGCTCACACCTGAAATACACAGACACACACACACACACACACACACACACACTTTGTCAAAACAAATAAACTCATTTGAAAAGAACAGCGTGCTAAGAGAGCGAGCATTAGTGTGTCCTACCTGGGCAAATGCTGGACTGGGATCTCGGCATCTTGTGTATTTGGGTCTGGAGCTCTAAAGAGACAGTCAGGTTGAGATGTTAAGTGCCACTAATAAGGTGAATGACTTATAAATATACATATTTCTCAAAACATAGTTAAAAGTGGGAATAGAGCTGTAGCTGTTACCCTTTCACTTGAAAAAAATCACAACTAGGGATGTGTGCGACTAGTCGACCAGACAACTAATCGCCACTAATCGCTAGTCGGCACCAGACATTCTAGTCGGTTAGCCTCGTGAAGATTTTAATTTCTGCCACCGGATAGAGCTGCAGCCCTGACGTCGTTTTAGAAAAATGCCATAACTCTGTTAATCTTAGCCTGTTATTTTTATTAGGTCTAATACTGTTAGTTATTGTTGAGGTTTAACAACGTAACCTGAAGCGCACCTCCTATAAAAAACCTTAATTTCATTCATTTTCAGCTACTTCCCTCGACGAAGAAGCAAAAAAACTAGATGGACAAATGTGTTTGCGCCTTCAAAGAAAAACTGACCACAGCAAAGAGTCGGACCCAGGAGGGGAAAACGTCCCAGCATTCAGAATGCAAGATCGGACCACGTGGCTTCAAGTATTTTCAGCGCTGCACTGAGGAGCCGGCTTTTGTTAGCAGTGATCAGATTGTAAATACAGCTGAAGGTGAGTCTAAACTTGTTTTGTGTACAAAAAATGTTCGGCGATCAAACTTGTCTAACTAAAGGAAGTAAAAGTTGTAACGAAATTTCTGTGTCCATAACAACCATTAACATAACAGAGGAGAACATGGAAGTGCAAGACTTGCACATCATATCATTAAAAATGGTATAAATTTGAAAGGAAATCGATATATCAAATGATAATATAATACTTAGGATACAATATTAATTTTGTTTTACTTTATGAGAGCAGCACGGTGGCGTGGTGGTTAGCACTGCTACCTCACAGTTTGAATAACATCTAGAAGGTCTGGGTTTGATTCCACCTTGGCCCAGGCCTCTCTCTGTGGAGTTTGCATGTTCTCCCCGTGTCTGCGTGGGTTTCCTCCCACAGTCCAAAGACATGCACTTACTGCTGTTAGGTTGGCTACTCTAAATTGCCCATAGGTGTGAGTGTGGATAGTCTATCTGTGTTAGCCCTGCAACAGGCTGGCGACCTGTACAGGGTGTGCCCCGCCTCTCGCCCCATGACAGCTGGGATAGGCTCCAGATCCTGAACGGAATAAGTGGAAGAGAATGGATGGATGGATTTATGAGTATCTGGCCGTCACAGTGTCTACCCAGAAAAATTCTGGCCGTCGGACAAACGTAGTTGATGACCACTGTTGTAGCTCTACATAGACCCAGCACTGAAGTCTGAATCAGGGGTAGGCTGGGGGAGAGGGAGGTCTGGGCTTCACTGCTAAGGCTGCAGCCCCGTGATCCGGCCCCGGATGAGCAGAAGAAAATGGATGTTTGTATTGTTTTATTATCATTTTAGATTATAACTTTTATTGAGATGCGTAGA
The DNA here is from genome assembly GCA_024447675.2 of Pterophyllum scalare. Lineage (NCBI taxonomy): Eukaryota > Metazoa > Chordata > Actinopteri > Cichliformes > Cichlidae > Pterophyllum > Pterophyllum scalare. The sequence continues at coordinate 147,893 of JAMQGT020007440.1, read as the reverse complement.
ACGAACGTCGTGCACAATGCGCAACACTTTTACGTTGCAATTTATTCATTTTTCAAATATTTTCTCATATTTTAATGATGTATACACAGTTATAATTTTATAAATTATTAACAAATTAACAAAAAATAGCTTAATGATAAATAAAAAAAAATTGTTTAATATCTGGAGGGTCAAGCCACATAGCCAACACAAACAGCAGCCAATTCAGAGACATCTCCTCCAAACAAGAAATGAGCCAACAAGGACACAGACGTGTGCCAACACTATCAAAGAGGAGGTGGCATCTTCCAAAACAGCAAGCAGCACTCTAATGGATGATGGTCCACTGGCATGGTGGAAAAGCCTTAAGTGTAAATACCACTGTGAGAGGGTGTTCTCCACATCTGGGGACAGTGACGGCAAAGAAAATGTAGACATCCTCATCTTTGTGATAATTAATTTGACACTGTAAACTTGTGTGTACTTTGTTGTAAGCTGACTTTTTTCACTGCTTAGAATGCTGACAAAGATGTTTTAATTTACTGTGATTATATTGGAGTCCAAATTTTTTTATTTTATTTTCAAGTAAGAACAGGAGCAGAGATTCTGGAAGTGTTCCATAAGTTCATTAAAAAATGGAAAGTGTAGTTGTAGCTCTCCCTTTTTTAGCTAATGAGAAAAAAAATGATCTGATCTCTGACTAAAATTGATCAAAACCATGAGTTTAAGAGAGCCCCTCATTAGTAGTAGCAGGTGAGTGGGGCTTCTGTCTTTACAACCAGAGCAGCATGGTAAGATTAGGATTAGGAATATCTCAGAATATATATATATATATATATATATATATATATATATATATATATATATATATATATATATATATATTTAAGAGGACCTTAAACCTGACTGTAACCTGATCTTAAGTTTCTTTTCAACATGAAGCCATTTTCCACTGCAGGAACTTGCAGGTGGTTTTAAGGCAACCCACACCCACACCATGGCATGATTCAGTCCTGCAGGATTTGCTCTGAACCCTATTTTTTGGGTAAAAAGAAAAATAGAACCTACTTCTGAGTAACCATACTAAGCAGTGTTTGACAGGTTAAACCTGGTAGCATTTTTGAAAAACTAGAGAACACAGTAAATTTTCCCTGCAGCACACGCCTGTCCTGAGTTCACTGGTGGAATTTCAGCAGATGAGGTCACAGGAACATCAACTGCGATCAAAAGCCAGAGCCTCTACGTGCTTAGAAAATATTGTCTGTCATTTCCTTAGGCAACTCTTTTCTTGTCTAATATTCAGTGTGGTCACACAATGACACCAAACAGCTCACTGAGCGCTCTTCTGCATTTAAATAGGTTGAATGGCTGACTGAAATTGAAGACAGTGTTCTTGAAATAATTCAGCTTACGAGCACTTAAAGCCTTGTCCATTTATAAAGCATATCTCCTTGCAGGTGGTGATTTTTGCTAGTGGACATCTGGATGTATGGGGCACCGGCCAATTAACAACCTGTCTTATCCTGTTAATCAATGTTTCTTTTTTCCATTTGTTTTTACTGTCACTGGTAATCACTAAAATCTCTATCAAATATTGGGAATAATCTGGGAATCTCTGAACCCCTGTACTAACATTTCATTGGCGGTGGCAAAATCGTGTCGTCTTTATCGGCTCAATTCCAGCTTTGCTTTAATCAAGTTAAAGCGCTGAGGTCAGTGTTGAGGTGCTTAACAAACAAAACACTCCTCGACTCAACTCAAAGTGATACTTTCAATTTTAAGTCCAGTCATTTTATTTTTTCGGTGGCCGTTTGCTGTGTTGTGATAAATCACGCAGAGATGTCCGCACAGCTGGAGAGCAGCAGCAGGAAAGAAAAGAAAATGAAATTAATCCGAATCCCAAACAGCGCAGTCAGTACGGATCCATTTCAACATGACACGATCAGTTCTGCTGTTCATTTTGAATTTCAGTGTGTGACTTCATTTGTTCTACAGCTGAGACTGAATTTACCACAGGAATATTTGTCAGCTATCAGCATCCATTTTAAATGTCAGGTAAGTGGCAAAGCGGCTTTGAAAGTGACATTTGATTTGTGTCGCACTTTTCCCTTTTCACCGTGTCATCAGGTGTTATTTAGCTCACTGACATTTGACTGACTGAAACAGCCCGCTTTCTCTGGCATTTTGGGACTCAAACGACTGCGATCGATATCTCTTCTAACACATTTTCATACTGTCGGGGGTGTGTGGGGGGGAATAGTGGAATTTACCAAACTGCACCAGATGAAGGTCTTACCCTTTGCCCTCCAGGGCAGCACAAATGGGGCTCTTGTAGTTGGCTGTTTCGTGGCTGCAGGTCATGCAGCGTGTTTTAAACAGACTTCCTGCATTTCCAAAGTCATGACAGACAGAACATGAACCCACGGTTATTGTACAGAAAAGTTAAGTTTTAGACACACTGACACATTATTACATTAGACATCTTTACTCACCGTGGATCTCCAGGATGTTTTTGGATCCGGCTCGGCGGTGGAGCTCGTCTATGTTCTGCGTGATGACAGTGACCTTGCGCCCTTGTTTGCTCAGACGCTCCTCACACTCAGCGATGGCCAGGTGAGCAGGGTTGGGATTTTTGGTGAACATGACCTCACGCCGGTAGTGGTAAAACTCCCAAACACGGGAGGGATTTCTAGCAAAGGCCTCAGGTGTGGCAAGTTCCTAACAGTTTTGAATTGTGCAATGAGATTTTGAATGTGCTAAAAATATGGCCAAAAGAAAAAGAAAAACTAAGCCAAAGCATGACCTATGCCTCCCTCTGAAATATTTTCAAAATCTCAAAACAGAGCAGCATAAGTGTACTTTACCAACAGCTCTAGGTGCTTACTTGTGCTTCCCATTTTCTCCAGTAGCCTCCTGCTCCTCTGAAAGTGGGAACTCCGCTCTCCGCGCTCACCCCCGCTCCGGTGATGATGGCGATATTCTTGGCTTTGGAGAAAATCTCCCTGAACGCTGCCAGGTCTGCACATAAACACACCAAAGCAGTGAAATACTACAGCAGCTGCTGGTAACAGATTTGTGGCAGAGACTGTAAATAAGCAATTTTACCTGAGCTGGGTCTGGCCATGGCTTGCCTGACCCCGGGCTTCCTCAGGTGGGCAAACAGGCGAGCTCTACTGGTGAGCTGGTGCACAATCATTAGGTTATAGCAACTGGGGAAGAAAGACAGGACACAAATTCACTAGTCTGGGTGAGTCCATGGAAGCTGATAATCCTCTTTAAAAATTTCACTATTTCTCAAAGCCAAATATAGAATTTTGTATTTCATAGCATATGTCAAGTCTTTCTGACCACTGGAAGTGCTTCACAGTGCAAGGCTTATTTACCCACACTCTTAAACAGCACATTACTCTGTTCACTTGAATCACATGATCTACCACACATCCAATTTAGACTCATCGGTTAACCTAACATTAAAAAAATGTTTTCTCTGTGTTTCCCAACAGTTATACTTAACAGAGGAGATTATAGACAAAATATTTGGCAAAAAAAATGTTCTAAAGCAAAGTCTGAACTCACCACCATTTGTGTACTTTTTTCCTCATACCATACTATTTCCTCTTAGTGACGTCACTTAAAGGAACGGTGCAGTATTTTGTTGCAAAGGTGTTATGACAAAATAACACGTCTGCAACATAACAAAAAAATGTTCTATTAAAAACTATATTACAACATTTTAAAGAAGAATTATTTGTGCCACTAAAAAAAAAAAGTCTGACAGCTACAGAATATGAGAGTTAACAAATGAGAAAAGAATACGTTTTAAAAGAAACCACGTATTTATTTATTTATTCATTTTTTTTACTTCAGGCAGGGTTTTAGTCACTAAAATCAGTATTAGCTTATATTTATAGTGCCTATGTAAACTAAAACTGTCTCGTTTTTCCCTTTAATGTCGGTGGCTCTGCAGACTTTATCGGGGAGAGCCTGCACTGGACCATTTCACAGAAAGGTCACTGTAGCTTTGCTGAGGTCAGAGGTCATGTCTGTCAGCATAAGCATGCACAATGCTAGCCTGCTGCTTCCTTAACACTAATCACTGATCACAGCATGCGCGACTGCATTAGCTAAGTATGTCACTACTTAGGCTGAGACACCAGCGGTGATAACTAACGAGTCCTCAGACTGTTAGCTGACCGTAACGTGTGCTAGCTGGCTAAGCTAACGACAAACAAACTAGCGCGGGCAACCGCTGGCAGCTAGCATCACATTAGCTTGTGAAGGTAGCGTGGTATGCCTGCAACTGTCTGTTTCCATGAATGAACTGGGTCTGTCTGTCAGACGTGCGGTTTGCTAACACTGACTACCTGTCAGACCGGAGCTAGGACGATCAGCTGGGGCGTTCAGGAAATGAGAAGGTGTCTTTTTCCTCTCCATCGGCTTAGCAGCTGCGATGGATTGGCTCAGCTGGGAGGACATAAGCCTATCAGGGAGCTCAGCGAGGTCAACAGCAACCCACTTACACCTTATGACCAGCAGAGGGCGCGTTTGTATTGCACTCGGTTTTTGTACTGAGCAGGTGTTCATACGCTATAATCATCTTTGTCCATATACCATTTAGTATGGACAAAGCTACTGGGGTGCACCTCTTAGTCACTAAATTCAGTAATACTGTGGCATTAGTTTTATAGGGTTGGCCTGGGCTACTTATTTCCAGTGAGAGGAAATCTCTGCAGCTTACTGAGACATTTTGGACAATTCCATGCTTCCAACTTTGTGGAAACAGTTTGGGGAAGGCCATTTTCTGATCCGACATTACTGTGTCCCAGTGCACAAAGCAAGGGCCATGACAAGTCTGACCTCAGAAATTCTTTTCTGGATGAATGAGTAAAAATTCCCACAGACACACTCCAAATTTTTATATATAAAGCCTTTCCAGAAAAGGGACCGCTTTTATAGCTGCAAAAGGGGGGACCAGTTCCCTCTTAATGCCATGTCCATTTAGAATCGGATGTCATAAAATCTCTTGTAGATGTAATGTGTAGATGTAGATGACCCAATATTTTTGTCCATATGGTGTATTTAGTAGAAAATGCTGGTTGCGGTGCTGTTCTTTGGTTTACAATTTCTGCATGATCAAACATTTGATTCTCCTCTGACCTCTGGCATCAACAAGGTTTTTTCACCTAGAGAACTGCCGCTCACTGCACGGTTTCTCATTTTCATCTCAGATCGTTCTGCATAAACCATAGAGATGGTTGTGTGGAAAGACTCAGCAGATCAACAGTTTCTGAAACTAGTTGCTGCCATGTGATATTTGTATTAATAAGCAGCTGAACAGGTGAATCTAACAGTGTCCAGTGAGCGTGTACCTCAAAAAGTGGCACATGTCAGTACCATGTGGGCCCTACCTGCCATACTGTCATCCTCAGATCAGTATTAATAAAAATCACACTAACTGAAATTGATTGCATTCAGTTTGGTTTTGAACTGTCCTTTAAAAGCATTACTGAAAAAGTGCCAAATCTCTTATTGTTGGTGTGATTGTTAACCCAGTGAAGCTTTTTGCAATTATCTCCACTAGAGGCCACCAGTGAATCAGTAGATCATTAAGCAGAACCCGAAAACAATAATATATATGGATGGATGAATGGATGGATGAATGGATGGATGGATGGATGGGACTGCAGTGTTATAGCAATCAGTTGACATGATTCAGACAAAAAGGGGAAAAGCAGATCAGTTCCATTCCTTCTACTGAAGTCTTTGCCAGTTTGTCACTATTGCAGATTTTGTAGAGCTAAAGGACAGTCTTACTGGATAACAGTATATAGACATATCACATGTAATCCTTGATTCTCATAATCCAAGCTGATGTAAGCTGTAGGCGATAACTGTTAAAGTGATAAGAGGCACTGACTTCACTGTAATGTGAGATTGGCAATAATATCTATAACCTCAGATCTTACCTTTATTTTGTTTTTGTTTTTCAATAATAATAAGTGATGTTAAGAAGAGCAACTCATGCTTTTTAACTGACTTGTAGCTTTCATTTTTTTAAAGCCAGCTCTATAAGTAATTGTATTTACCCAGTGATCCATTTGAATTTTTTTTAAAGATGTATTTTCAGGCTCTTTTGCCTTTATTGGACAATGTAGCAGTGAAGAGCAGACAGGAAGGAGGAGGTGAGAGAGCAGGGGAGGATACACAGCAAAGGGCTACAGGTCAGACTCAACCCGGGCTGCTGCATTTCCACTGAAGGGCACACGGGCGCCTGCTCACCCTGAGCTAAACCGGCACCCATCCATTAGAAATTTTTGGACATTTACCCGTGAAACACAGTAGCCATTGTTTATTATTTCATTATTTAGCGCTACAAACATTTATTCCTTTTATTAATCAACTGGCAACTGATCTATAAATCAATCTATAAAGTGTAGTTAAACTTGGCTCCCAGACTCCACATTAGCATCTACAAATGTTTTGTTTGCAGCAGTTTGCAGCAGTGTTTGTGTGTGTGTGTGTGTGTGTGTGTGTGTGTGTGTGTGTGTGTGTGTGTGTGTGTGTGTGTTGTGCTGTACTAAAAAGACATACTCTGACAGAATTTGTGATTTTTTTGGCCATGTTTCACAGAATATATAATACAAAAACATTTCTTGCACTTGTGGTAAGTGGCTGGGTGAGGCCATTTATTATCAGATGATTATGTTTGATTTTTTTTAAATTATAATAACAAAAACTACCTAAATGACCCTGATCAAAAATGTACATACCTTAGTTCTTAATACCGTGTATTCCCTCCTTTAAGATCAGTGACAGCTTGAAGTCTGTTGTGGTAGCTGTGGATGAGGTGCTTTATTTGCTTGGATGGTAAAGCTGCCCATTCTTGGCAAAATTCTGGGCTGATGAGTGCAAATTTTCCTGCAGTATTTTCAGATAACATGCTGCATTCATCTCGTCATCAATTTTGACCAAGTTCCCTGTGCCTTTATAGCTCACACATCCCCAAAATGTCAGCAATCCACCTCTTTGTTCACAGTAGGGATGATGTACTTTTCACCATAGGCCTTGTGAGCTCCTCTCCAAATGTAGCATTTACAAATATGGCTGAAAACTTCAAATTTGGTCTCATCACTCCAAATAATGTTGTTTCAGAAGTTTTGAGGCTGTGCTGTTTGGCATATTGTAAGTGGGCTGCTTTGTGGCGTTAGCTCAGTAATGGCTTTCTTCTGGCAACTCGACCAAGCAGCCCATTTTTCTTCAAGTGCCTCCTTATTGTGCATCTGGAAACAGCCACACTACTTTTTTCAGAGGCCCATATATCAGCTGAAGTTATTTGTGTTTTTTTTCTTTGCATCCCAAAAATGTTCCTGACATTTGTAGCTGAAATTTTTGCTGGTCTACCTGACTGTGGCTTGGTTTCAACAGAATCTCTACAATTTCCACATCTTAGAGCATGAACACTGCTGAGTGGCTGCTTTTCCTGTTTTATAAAGTGCTACTATCATCTCCTGCAGATCCTTTGATGATTCTTTTGCTTTCCCCATGACTTGGAATCCAACAACATCAGTGCAGAACTGGATGAGACACATAGGGGTGTGTCAGGAGCCCAGAAACTCACTGACTTTATACAAACACTAATTACATGCATACAGATCCCAGGTGAGGATGGTTACACTTGTGTGTATATTGCCATGCATGTTATCTTTTAATCAGGGTCATTATGTATGTATGTATGTGTGTGGAGGTCAGATGCTACATTTATATATATATATATATATATATATATATATATATATATATATATATATATATATATATATATATATATATATCCGAGAGTATGGAGTAAACTGGTGAAGCAGGAGATGACAGGATTACAGGCAGGCAAACTAAATCAGTATGCAAAACACTAGTCAGCTTGGTTACCAGCGTGGAAGCTTAACAATCTGGTGGTGAGTCTACGTCTCAGCCACTCCTAAATACTCCCGGCCTTGATGACAACCAGCCACGGGTGTGCACCTAGGCGCAGCCACGGAAGCAGGACCACAACCGCCTGCCCACTGCATCACCTGGAAACAGACAGACACTCCCACATACCACACAGCCCGCCCTGACCCATGACACCATCCATCCGTCCATGCATCAATCCGTCCAAGGAGCACTCTGGACAGGTCACCAGTCTATAGGGTCAAGGCATAGTGATAGCCAACTACTCGTGCTCATATTCACAACTAGGGCCAGAATTAGAATCACCAGTTAACCCACAGACACCAGTATAAAAAGTAATTCATTTTTGAGGACACATTTTGAGGCCAAATTTTATTTACAACCTCATTTTTACTTCCGGCGCAATGTGAGTGGCAGCCTGTTGCAGCAGCTCCCGTAGTTTCTTTGTGTTTTTCTTGTTTATTCCTTGTTTTTCTACGTTTTTGTTATTCTCGTAGTTGTGGCCGGATTCTTTTTGTACATACTCTGATTTATAATGTATATATTACACATTATATTATTTATCAACGCATTTTGCACTATCCTCTTGTACAGTGTCAGCCTCAATATAACTCTTCGTTACCTGCGTTTTTATATTTTTATCTATTTCTTTTTGATATGGATATGTATAGTTTAATACCCATCATTGGGACTCTCACTTGATGTTTAGTTACTGTAGATTGTATTTTCCTGCTGCTGTTACACAATAATTTCCCTTGCGGGTTCAATAAAGTATCTATCTAGCTATCTAGCTAGCTATGAAAGAGACCCCATTTTTATATTTGATCACTGGGCCCACAATATTTTGTATTAAAGCACTACCCTGAACTCTTTTGAGAGTTCTGCAACCCCCAATGAGCAAATTAGGGGTTGTGTCCATAACTGGACATAATAGTAAAGCTATTCTTTATTTCTGCAGCATTTCATGATGGATTACACATCAAAGAGACACACGTGAGAATTCTAACAGTGGATTTTCTATTCTGGGAATGACTTTTGACTTTCTATTGACTTTCTATTCTGGGAACTCAACAACAACATTGTTGTTGTTGAATTTCCTGCCTTTTGATGTTAGAGTGTAGGATTTGAGCCGTATGCCACACGAGACCGTTAAAAGCATGTTTTTGAGGTCAGTAAAGTCTATTGCTTTTCCAAGGTGGAGTCGGAACTTGAGCAGGTGGAGCTGACTTACTGGAACAGGAGCTCATCGAGCAGCCAATCTTTCCCTCTCGTTCTCTCTCTCTCTCCCTCCTACCCACCATCACCATTACAATAGCCCGCCCCCCTCCTACACCGTCTGCCCGGGCGTGTGCACGAGTGGCTGCTGCGGCGCCGAATCTCTCGCAGTCGCGCCGGTCGCCAGTGGACGCTGCCCGGCTGGCGGAACATGGCGGCGGCCCCGGACGAGGAGGTAGACCGCAGACCGATCCGGAGGGTCCGCTCCAAGAGCGACACCCCTTACATCAACGAGGCGAGGATCTCTCTGCACCTGGAGACAGGTAGGGCAGCTTGCCAGAGACGCGGATGCTCCGTGTTTCGTGTCTGGGAATATTAGCTGCTCCCACGGAGCGGGGGGGGGGGGGATAGTATAGTGAATCTGTTCTCGCTGTGAAAGAAATTGCTTCATCGCTCAGTGACAGTTCCCACGCAGCATCAGCTGCAGCAGCATGACTTTGGGCTTTCATTGTACATGGTTCACGGTACCCACAGTGCGCGGCTGCAAATTGGGTGGCCAGGAAACCACACTGTGACTCACGCACCGGGAGATGGGGAGAATTCCCCACAAAGACTGGCTTTTATTCCACGTAAGCATGGGCGATGTATTGTATAGCAGGAAAACCAATTACCCCTGTAGAACGATTGATTGCTGTTTCTCCAGCCAGACTCCGCCTCGATTGTCCGCTGCGGTGAGATGTGCGAACTTGGTTGCCGCGGGCTACTCATTTAAAATGCTGTTGTTGCTAATGCCTGTGGCAAAGGCTGAAGGAATGGATAGTCCGGCGTGCTAAGTGTGGATGCTAAAGCTCGGTTTCTCTGCGAGAGAAAACGGGCGACATAAGTTGTTTCTCTTGTTGCCATGGTCACGATGATAACACTGCAACGAAGCCTTGATTGCCAGCATGTTGGTATGAATGTACAGAGCGATATGTGCTCGTTCTCTTGGCACTGCTGCCTGGAGCGCCCCTGAGAGAGGCTGCTTTAATGACACATCAGTGCGGAGCTGTCCACTGCCCCTCGGTGCTGAAAACGCCACCGAGCCCAAAGCGGATGTCGAGAATGTGCATTTCTTCACGGATGTGGAGCCAACATTTATGATAGGTCTTTTTATATTTGTATATATATATATATATATATATATATATATATATATATTGAATGCGAATTGCCTGTGGTCGACTCTTCCCCAGAATTTGCCAATGTAACCAGTCACATGGTGTGCCTGGTATAGCCTGGTAGTCTAGGCTAGAGTCAACCCTGTATTTTTCAATTTTGGACAGAACTCTGGAAAATTCCCCCTGCCTGGCTGTTGTTCTGCTTTGCCTGAATGATCTTATCAAACACTGAGCTCTCAGTGGGAAGCACAGTTTTCATGCAAAGGTGTACAGTAACATCTGGTTTTCCCTCCAGCAAATGTGAGAAATGTATGTGAAGAAGCCAGACTTACATAATAAATCTTAATGAGATCAGGAATTACTCACATACTCGCCCTGTAATATGCCCCTTTTTAGCCTGCTTAGACCTTTATGACTCATGCTGTTCAGACCCACCTACTCATAATCTCTCACAGCTGCCCTCTCACTGCCCTCAACCATCTTCCTCTCCATTTTGTTTCCTATTAAAAGCAGCACCTCCTCTGAGCCAGATTAACTGACTCTCCACATTATAAATAACACAATTTTTTTTTATCCTGGAGCCTTGTGTCAGGCTTTCCATGGGGCCATGGCTTGAATCTGAAGGAGGGGGGAGGCTGGCATGTCTTGCTAACAGTGCTGCTTCTGGCTATTAGCTGAAAACAGAGTGGGGCAGGCTGCAGCTGCATGAGGCTGGCATGGCATCATCAAGAATCCAGTGGGCACTGCCAGCTAAATCAGGAGAGCACAATTTTTCTTTGCCCCTTTCTGTTGGAAAATTCCTGTCCTCTTCCTCCTTCTCTTCCTTTCTTCCCCCATTGCTTTGGTCTAATCTCATTTTCTTTCCCTGTCACCACTGAAACCATCTGCCCACCCACTCACTTGATTTCCCCCATTTTACTTCATGTTTGTGTGTTTAACTGCTGTTGTTTTGCATAAAATCCAACCCACTCTTTTCTTTGATGTGCGCCACCATTCACGTGTCGCAAATACTCAAGCCAACTTCAGAGCGCACACATGCCTTTGTGTGTGTGTTCATGTGTGTGCCTGTCTGGGGCACATACGTGTGTGGGAGGCTGTGGTGTATGAGTACCGGGATTAGTAAACAAGAGGTTATCACTACGGCTGCTGCCAGACAGCTTGCTGTTGTTTTCTGAAGCCTGACCCTCTTCAGCCACATCTATTACACATCCAGGTCGAGATGCTCATCATTGCAAAGCCATCAACGAGGTGCTGTCTCCTGCTGTCTTGTCTCATTGGGTACCTAAGGGCATTGTTGACCTGATTTGTTTAGATCAAAGGCAGTTTGGGGAGAATATTTTGACCACTTTAAAGAACAAAACATGTACAAATATCCTGATGTTTTCCTGAACTTTCTCCATTAGAAGCTTTAAATTTAGAAACAAACATTAGTGACCAAATTCTATGGAAGCTTGTTTCTGCCACTAAAAAAATAAATAAAAAATCACCATCTGTAATTCGAAATTTCGAGTTGTTTTCTCTAAATTTTGAGTGTCTAAGTTGAAATTTCAAGAAAACAATTTGAAATTTTGAGGGAAAAAAAAGAAATTTCAAGTTAATAAGTCAAAATTTCAAATTATGTATCTCAAATTTTCTTGAAATTTTGACTTAGCAGCTGCCAGTCAGGAAGCTCTGTGATCCGTACATCATTTCCTTGTTAACCGCAAGCAGGAAGCTGAAGGTATCAGCTGTCCAAAGATCAAAATGAAAACATTGATTCCCTACCTTTTATGCAGCTGTTTTTGCTAGAGGACATTTTGACCATTGACGGTCAAAAACATGCCAACAATTTGTTCACATTTGCTAGAAACTGCTAGCTCACTGATACTGTTGCTACCCCATTTTGAGTGCACATGCCCTGGTGGCATCTGCTTCCGGCTTCCTGATTGGTAGGGCTAAGCCAAAATTTTGAGTTATTAACATGAAAATTTGATACGTAACTTGAAATTTCAAGAAAACAACTTGAAATTTTGAGTTAGTAACTTGATATTTCGAGTTATGGATGGCAATTTCTTTTTTTAGTGGCGGAAACAAGCTTCCATGAAATCCGGAGCATTTTCCACTAACATGGTGGATTTTCCCCTCACCGTTTGCTGTCAGCTAGGTAACATTTGGTTTACACCTGTTGAAACAGAAGCTGGTTCTCAAAAGGCACGTGGCTCAGCACCAGCACCCTTGTCAATGGGAAAAGAGCTCCCCATTACCTTTATAGAACAGAGCAGGCATCCGTGACAACAGCTATGGCATTAAGTCAGATATTCCATGAATAGCACAAATTTGAGAAGCTGAGTTGAAGGTGAGTTGCAAAGCAGCTTTCAGAGAATGCTGTTTATTGATCTCCACTGTTTCTTGCACCTGTTATTTTAAAAGGGGCAATGACAATCAATTAACATTAGCACGAGCATCTTGTAACAGTGCCAGATTGAGTCATACAGGCTAATTTTCTTCTGCAGTTCCTGGCAGGTTGATGACATTTATAGACACTAAATGAAAAAGTATCTAAGTATGGATAAAAGTCAGAAGCACAGACCTGATAGTACAGTGATAAAACTGTATATAAAAACACAATGACTAAAACAGAATCAATAAAACAGTGACTTTGATGCTTCTTCACATTATAAAAGCATGTTTGATTACTCAGTAAACACGGTTTTATACATTTAGAGAAAGCATTATCTTCCTTCAATCTGTGCACATTTTTCTTAATATATTTACAAATTTGATTCTTTCCATTTTAAGAAATGATGTTTAATTAAAAAAAAATTCACAATGATGTGAATTTAACTTTTCCTTTCATGTTTTCAGAACCTGCTTATAGAGTCTTTGTGGTCACTGTATCTTGGACCAGCCTGACTGTGTCCTGCTGGTGTGACAGTAGTTTATGTGTGATATGAACATTGCACTGATGTACAGCTTGAAGACCTCAATATATTTTGATATATTTTTACTTTTTTTTTTTCAAACTGAATTTTATTCCATTTAGAATGGTTAAAACTTTTCACTGCTCACACTAAGCGGTGTTTTGTTTTGGTGTTTCTGAACCCAGATCCCATTATTTGTGCCTGAGCCTAATCAAACTTCACCACGGCAGGTCACGGTACATTCATATCAATAATTTCTGAAGCAGGTGTTTGAAAAAAAATGTTGCAATGCAATGACAAACTGTCGTTCTGCAAATACTGTAGCTGTGATAGACTAGAAAACATCGGAGGTAGTGACAAATGATCTGTTTAGCTGCTTTCTCAGGTAGGGAAATGAAAGCTGTATCATTCTCTTTGTGGACACAAGGAAGCACGCAACTCCAAACCAATTTGGCAGGCAAACAGCTGTGATGAATTATCACCTTTGGATGTTGTAATGGCTAATGTGCTGGCAAACATTTGCCTTCTTGCACTAGCTCTGGATGGAGTTGTGTTTGTCTGTCCCTGATGAATTTAAATCAAAAAATCTTTCTCTTTCTTAAAAATCACCTTGTTCTTTATCTGCTAATCATTTCAATTTCTTTACCAGCTTGCATTTGATTATAAGTGGAAGAGGATGGATGGATGGATGGAACAGTTAGCCAAAAGAGTCTTGCTTCAGCTTTAAAGTCATAACATTAGTCATTCTTAATAAATGGGGTAACCGTGGCTTGACCAGATCAATTTCAAAGATTGAAGATTGACTGGTTAGTCCAGATCCCGGGCAGCATCACCTTCCTACAGCAATTTAAATCCAGGTCATCTCAGTGAGAGCTTAGCATTTCTCACAAAGACCAAGACCCAGGCATTACCATATTCTCTTTCAAGCAGAGAGAGAGTTCTAATACAGACCTGAATGAAAGGCTGAGACAGAAAGGGTTTAAATGAAAGGGGGTGCAGGAGCAGGAAGGATCTGACAGGAGGACAGGCTAGCTGGGTGAAGCCTTTTCTATTGTGGCACCATAAAGACTGGCACAGTGAGAAAGAACCAAAGCTGGCTGTTGTCCATTGAATATAGTAAGAACAGGGCACAAACAAACCACCTCCCTCTGAGTAATACTCTTTTGTCGCTCTTGTTCTCTCTGCTTCTGTCTCACACATACACAAACACTGCTATCTGCATACATTAGGCAGGCCTTGAGAAGCAGACTGGCGAACCTACCTGGGCAGAATACAAAAGCGTAGGGAAGAAGTGTAAGAGCTTTAAATGCAGAGGAGCGCTTCCACTGCCTTGCTGCCTTCCACCCAGTGCACAAAACCCTTCAGTCTTCCTCTGCTGGCACGTGCTTCGATCCATTCAGCTCAGACAAGCTGGTTATTGTGCTGAGAGCAAAATCTAGAGCTAAGGAAGGCAACTGACACAGACCTGCTATTACTCATGATTACAGCCCAACCAATATAGGATTTTTCAAATTGATACAGATACTTGATAATTTAAAAATCCAGCATGTCAGCCAATATATTTTTTCTTTCAGGCACACAAAACATAAACTGAGTTCCCTAACATGTGTTATATGTAGTTATTAATATGATAATATGATAATGCAGTTTTAAAGTAAATTTTCTTTACTGTTACAACAAGTCATAGATTACTCATTTACGCTGTGCTGCTTGTTGTGAGCAACCACCATCCTCTAAAATCAGTTAAGCAATTTCCATAATGTGATTTCATTGGCTGATACCTGCACTGGGCTTCTAGCAAGCGGTTGAATCCCCCAGCGCTGCACCATGCTGAGGTTGTCTTATGCAGGGCTGAGAATTTCACCGGTTTGCTACCGGAACTCTTTGCTATCACTATAATTTGCAAGTGGGTGTGCACCCACTTTTTTTTTCTTCAAAAAACAACAAATGACAAATTTAGCAACTTCTTCTGGTGACTTCGGCAACTTTTGAGATAGCCCAGAAAATGGAAAATCTCCACCTGCACCATTTTGTGTACACGCTGCGACCATACCGCGTCTTTTCATATACTTCAGCATTGCCTGGACCTTGCTTCGGATGCCCCCCCAAAAAAATTATCAAGCTAATTAGCATGCTAATTAGCATTAGCCCTTGCTATGTATATAAAAACATATATATGTTTTTCTGTTTTTTAGTTAGTTAGTTAGACCTTGCTTCGGATGCCCCCCCCCAAATTAGCAAGCTAATTAGCAGGTTTTTTTTGTTTTTTTAGTTAGTTGGCATGATGTCATCGCTTATAGTCATTTTACTTTAACACTCAAAGCGCTTTATATAACATGCCTCTTTCACCCATTCATGTAAGCACTTTTTTCTACACTCAAATGCTTTCTATCTAACACTCACACACATTCACACTCCGATGAACGCATCAGAGAGCAACTCGGGGTTTCCGTATCTTGCCCAAGTGTACAGACTGGAGCAGCCAGCGATTGAACCGCCAACCTTCCAATTAGCAGAAGACCTTTTTCGCCCCCTGAGCTAAAGCCACCCTGATAATTCACAAAAGCATAGCACACAACAAATATGGGCTACAATTAAATGTGTGATGTACTGGCACTATGTCTTGTACTGCAGGTGGAGTACAAGAAGTCACTGTGCAGCAGTTTTTGACTGTTTTGTCCTATCAACAAAATCATTGCCAGTTAAACCTCAAGTGAAAATAAAATTGATTTCATACTTAGTTTAGTTGTTTTCTAACATCTTAATGGAGCAGGTCCATCACCATTTTCATTTATGAGAATTACTTTTGCAGCAGGTCAATACAGCCATGAACAGGACACTCAAAAGTCAAGTGTGTTTAATGTGAGTCCTGACTTTACTTAACTTTAATGATACTGCTTTCTAATGAGTCTCGAATTATAAATGCTTGCTCATTGGATTTATGAGTGATTAATTTTTCATTAATGTCTTCTAAAAAATAGATAACCATTACCACGAGCAGTTAGTTCAACTTGCCATGACTTTTTAGGGCTAAAAAAAAAAAACACTTCCTTTTTGTCCAGATTTACTGTATGGTATGAATTCCAGATGCAGCTTTGGTGATTGTTGTTGTGCACAATGCTTTCTGACAACCCTTATACACCATGTCTGAACTTGTTTCATTCATCACCCACATGTCAGCGAGGGTGCCAGTGATACCCGTTGAATTGTACCAAAGGAGGGCATGAGCTGCGATGAAGCAGAAGTAGCTCCAAATGTAGCGTGTTGGGAATTTGCTGTGAGTTCGTAAAGTGTATCGAAAAATGTCTCTCACATCTGTTGCTGTTTATATTTCAGTTCACTTACTATTTGTTGCTGTTTCACTGAAGCAGACCTCGGTATCACGACGGTTTGTGGGTTACTGAAACAATGAAACTGAATGTGACCTAAATATTTTGTGGTGGGTGTGGCTTTAACCACGGCTGAGACAAAAGCCGGTGAAGCATTTTCAAGCTTTATTTTCTTTATAATCAAGAAATTGTTTGAAAATGGAGTCATATGAATAAACCCTTGAAGGAGCATCATTTCTGCAGTATTTTAAACTGTAAAATGAGTGGTAGTATGTATATTGTGTCTGAATAAACTGGCATAACCACAGATGCATCTTCATGGTGACTTTATGGTGTCAGCTACTATTTTGAAGTCTTATTAAATACAACATGATGTTCATTTTAATGCCCTCCATTAAACAGGAGAACAAAGCAGGGCGTGTTTTGCCACTCATTACATCCGGTTTCAATGGCGATGGCAGAAATGCTCAGCTGAACTTTGTGTATGTGTGTGAGGACACGCATACACCCTTTATAATCAGAATATTAGTCAACTCATCAGAGTTTAATAAAATAGTAACTCAGTCACTGTGAACATCTCTCATATACATTGGCAGATGTGCTATTGAGTATTTCGCCTCACTTTCTTAGCTCAAATTTAAAATATTTTCATCATTTTTTGGGCTGTTTCTTATTTATGATATTTAAAGATATATTTTGACGAAACTGCCGTTTGACTTAATTACAAGTTTATTTTGCAGCTGTAAACTATCCTGTAAAAATGTTTTTCAATATCATGTTAAATACAAAACAAATACCATCCCGTGATGTTTTTATTTATCTTATTCCATTTCTTCTAAATTATTGTGACATGTTGTGAATTCATTACATTGAATTCAGCAATCCCTCAGTGGTTGCCTCCTCTGCCTTGTTGTGTCGCCTGCCCGTGGCTTTCTGTTTGATATTTTTGCCCCCTGTGGTAATTTTAAGAGTGGCTCTTTGTGGTTCATCCCTCGGCACTTTAAGAAAAATACACAACCAAGTCACAAAAGGAAACCAGAGCTCCAAGTAGGTGTTTTTTTCCCCCCCTTAAGTGTGCTGTCTGCATGGGTGAAGGCCACCTATTGAAACAGATGTGCAGCATACAGGAAGAGAGAGGGGTGACTCATATCCCTATGATATTCCCAGCCTCACATTCACACATTTACACGATGCGTGCACACACACACACACACACACACACACACACACACACACACAAAGGCACACACACTCTTCTTTGGTCTCTGCTGTTCTGTCACTTTGTATTAATACAGCACATAGCGAGTCCAGTCAGAGGGAAGAGGATGAGGAGGGTGTGTGTGTGTGTGTGTGTGTTGAGGCTTTTCAATGGCAGCGAGAGAGAAAATGATTTTTAAAAAAGTGTAAATTGATGGAAAATCCATGGAACTTTGTGTTGCCTTTGTATGTGCAGACTTCCTTTGTCCTTCCTCATCACATCGCACATTATTTAGCAGCGTTCCCGTTGTTTGGTGCTGTGCTAATGCCAACACAATTCTAGGCAGATGGCGAAAGAAGCAGAGACCAGCAGAGAGCAGATCAGTAGCTTGTGTTGTCACAAGAAAGCGTGTAACTCCAGTTTTGGAGTTTCCAAATTTAAACCTTGACTGAAGGGATGAGGTTACAGGAGATCTGCCAAACTGACAAATTTTTCTT
This sequence comes from Pterophyllum scalare, assembly GCA_024447675.2. NCBI lineage: Eukaryota > Metazoa > Chordata > Actinopteri > Cichliformes > Cichlidae > Pterophyllum > Pterophyllum scalare. The sequence goes on along the minus strand of JAMQGT020007440.1, from coordinate 129,671 downwards.
TGTTTGAGAAAAACTCAAAATTAAACAAGTCACACAAATCTTCTCTATTATAGCACACTCACTTTGCTGCTCACATTTGGACCTATACTGCCTCTTTATGTTCCATCTATTAAACAAGTGAGTTTACAATGATATACATAATATCATATCACCATTATAATGTTATTTAATTTAACTGAAAAAATTCAATTCCATTCAATTTTATTTATATAGCGCCAAATCACAACAAACAGTCGCCTCAAGGCGCTTAGTATTGTAGGTAAAGACCCAACAATAACACAGAGAAAACCCAAAACGACCCCCTATGAGCAAGCACTTGGTGACGGTGGGAAGGAAAAACTCCCTTTTAACAGGAAGAAACCTCCGGCAGAACCAGGTTCAGGGAGGGGCAGTCATCTGCTTCAACCTGTTGGGGCTGAGGGGAGAGAGACAGGACAAAAGACATGCTGTGGAAGAGAGGCAGAGATTAATAATAATGATTAAATACAGAGTGAAGTATAAACAAGTAAATAAAGGTGAATGAGAAGAAACAGTGCATTATGGGAACCCCCCCTCAGCAGCCTAGGCCTATAGCAGCATAACTAAGGGGTGATTCAGGGTCGTCTGATCCAGCCCTAACTATAAGCTTGATCAAAAAGGAAAGTTTTAAGCCTAATCTTAAAAATAGAGAGGGTGTCTGTCTCCCGAATCCAAGCTGGGAGCTGGTTCCACAGAAGAGGGGCCTGAAAGCTGAAGGCTCTGCCTCCCATTCTACTCTGAAGTATCCTAGGAACCACAAGTAAGCCAGCAGTATAAATATAGCAAAGACGGGGATGGAAATTGTGTGAAAAAATGTCAATTTTGTGAAAGAATAGGCCGTTTGCAGAGCTCACAGTCTTGGAGACCTTTGCCGTTCTGGCTGTCGTTTCCTGAAGTACTTCCCAAATGTTAGATTGTTTTGAAAAGCATTTCCTAGTAAGGCTTATGATCCAGTGACCATAGTGGCCACTCTGTTGAAAATTCATTTCAATTCATTTTATTTATATAGCGCCAAATCACAACAAACAGTCACCTCAAAACGCTTTGTATTGTGGGTAAAGACCCTACAATAACACAGAGAAAACCCAACAGTCACCGACGATTCATTTGGATTGTTTTTTTTTTTGATTGATTGATGCTAATTAGGGTATCTACAGAACCTAAAAATTCTGAAAAGCATTGGATCTGTTTATCATGAAAAAGCCTTTAGAAGGTATTCTGTTTAATTCATTGACTCGCCTCCATTTCAGGTTTATTGACACATAGATAAAACATTTGGGGCTGCAGCCACTTTAGCTTAAAAGCCTTTTAACTCATACAGGCCAAGTGTCAGTTTTAGCAAAAAAACCATAAATGAACTAAAATGAAACGAATATTTTATTTTAATTGGTTAAGCCATCCACCCATAAATTTTCTGCCACTTATCTGGATCACTGTACGCCATTATGTCCCTAATAGCTTTCTATCATTTTTATATTCATTTGCCTATGAAAATTGTATTAAATTGCATTGTATTAACATTTTGTATAACATTGCCCGGGAGGATGTTGTATTAGTGTTTTGTTCTATCACTGATGGATTGATGGGTGGATGGGTGGGTGGATGAATGGATGGTTTACTGCGCTCTTTGCTCCACCCTGACTCACCTCAAGAGCAGTGCTGTGAAGCTGAGGAATGCAGTGAACTGGCCGATGTTCCTGCTGTGCACCTAATTATCTACAACATACAAAAAAAAAAAAACAATTAAATTCTGTCACCCATGAACAACCAGAGCTTTGTGTCCGTCACCCTCACACTTGACAAGGCGATACCTCTGCTGCGCCGCGTCCAGCAAACGCCTTAATCAGAGTGGGTGGACAGACGAACTGCCGGGAAAGTGGAGGTGAGAGGGATGGAGATTAAATGACAGAGAAAGTCTATTTTTGACTGCGAACTGGCGGTCTCCACCTTACCGGTTTTGTGGCAGAGCAGCACATTAATTTTGCATACTTAATTTCTGTCAGGATCAAATAGTCTCAGTTCAAGGCCCAAATTAGCAGCAGAAGCGCCATCAAAGGCCAGAGGATGATGAATATTTTTTGCCCGATGGAGACAGAAGCTCAGGGAAGGTGATATGTTGGGTCATCAGGACTAGACAGCGAGGTCAGTAGAGAGAAGGAAAGGTTATTAGTTTTCCAGTATGTCATAAATCATAAAGACAGTATAGAGCACAACGGACTCTGTTAGAGCAATTCTCCAAATAAATTCTTATCTGTACCATCAGGGAGGCATCTAAGCATCCTAAATTCACAGTGCATCATGTATTTAGTCATTGTCAGGTCACCTTCATATCGAGATGATAGCAGATTACTGCAGATTTGTCGGCTGCACAACCATGATGTCAATCTCCTGTTCTACCACATCCCAAAGGTGCTCTGTTAGACTGAAATCCGGTGACTGTGGAGGTCATTTGAGTACAGTAAACTCACAGTCATGTTTAAAAAACAATTGAGATGATTTGAGTTTTGTGACTTAGTGCATTTTCCTTCTGGAAGCAGCCATCAGAAGATGTGTATACTGTGGTCATAGATGGATGGACATAGTCATCAACAATACTCATGTTTTAAATGGTGCTCAATTAGTACTAAGGAGCCCAAATTTGTTGCAAAACACAAAATTTTTTAGTTTTGTATTTTGTTTCACTTTTGTTGTAGTCTGGTCATCAGCCAAATAAATGGCTCGTTTCTGAAAATGCTCAGACCAGCCCGTCTGACATCGGCCACAATGCCACGTTGAAAGTCACTTAAATTACCTTTCGTCCACAATCTGACGCATGCCTTCCATGTCTTCATGCCTTAATACCTCAAGTTGCTGCCACATGTTTGGCCCAAGACATAGGCATTAATGAGCAGTTGAATAGATGTACTTAATGAAGTGGCCTGTGAGTCTATAGCACTTTTGACCACTCAAGGCATTTTACATTACAAGCCACATTCATCCATTCATCCATTAGCACTTCTAATTATATGCACTTTAAAGGCTCATCCACAGTGTGACAATTTAAAATCAATGACTTAATTAGCATCCATCCATCCAGTGGATGGATGGACTTAATCTAGCATCCATGGCTTTGGACTGTGGGAGGACACCTGAGCACATACTCTGAGTCCACACAGAAAGGCCCAGCAAGGTTCAAACACAGAAACACTGAAACTGGGCATGCTGAGGGTGGTATGGTCATTAGCATGAAACCACAAAACACTCAAGTGTATGTGAAAATGTCAGCCCATGATGCAAAATTTCCAGCAGTGAGTACAAGACATGTTTTGGGGAATTTTGGTGAACTGAACTCTGACTACTTGACCTGTTAGTTAACAGCATTTCACCTACAGGCATAGCATAAAAGCATGACCCATGAACAGCAGGCCAGCGTCAGACAGGGCAGCAGCAAAAGTGCTCCTATTGATCTTGGCATTGCTGTTTGGCAGTTAGTACAGAGACCCAGACACATGACCTCTGGACCTCTGATCAATAAGCTTTTTTGTTTTTTCTGAACTTTACTTAGTCTTTACTTAGTTTTTCCATTAAATCACACAATCTTTTAATTTAGCAAACAAAATGAAAAGACGGGGAGACTTAAAGAGACTTCTGAAAAAGAAAATGGGTTTCATGAGGGTGTTTTAATGGATTTCGCTTCTCTGAGACTTCATGCTACCAATGTTGGGCCTAAAGATAAACACAAAGGTAGAGACAAACCACAGTCATAAGTATGCCTGGCGCATGAAAAAATCCAGAACCACAGCGACACATGCTACGCGACTGATTGTGAAGCTCAGTACGCCCCTGATTTATTTTTACACCCTTCTAGTGTTCGACAAGCGAGTTACCAAGCTTCAGAGTCTGAGTGTGTTGGAATCTCGTTAGAGTTGTCAGTTAAACTCAGCACCAAGGAGATGTGAATCACAGCTCAGGCAGGTCAAGGTGAGATTGATTCGGTAAATGCACATGTGGATCTCCATCACAGCACAAAGGCACAGAGATGAAGGAGTCTCTATCCTGTATAGGGTCTGTTTTGTGCTCCTGCACGTCTGACTGATGGCTAAACACTGAGCTGAAGAGTGGGGATTCTGGGCAGCTCGTGAGAAATAATGCTTGGACTGCCACCATGATAAAGTAGATGGTGTTGGACAGGCTGGTTTACAGTGAGACATATGTAAAGAGCTCAGTGGCTCACTGATGGCAAATGATGTGACAGCTGTGAAGACCACAGGCTGTCTCCTGTGATGTGACAAGAACACCTGTGGTCTAAGTAGGTGCTGCGCAGGCTCTCATGTACAGCATGTGCGTGTGTTCACACAAACATGTACAGGGTGTGGTGTTCTGTTTCAGAGCTTTTCCCATATCTGAAAACCCTCTCGACTCTCGCGACTTGTCAGACACGTTGAGGCATGAAGTCTGTTACTGTCTGCAGCACGGTGAGCTGTAACCTGATAAACCCTTGTGCCCTCAGTGAGCCCCTTTCTGAGACCTCAAACGCAATTACAGCCCACCCACTCCATAATCCCTGCTGCAGTTCTGTTACTTGTGTTTCTTTTTTTATGTGGTTTAGGGAAGTTTACGTTCAGATAAATAAGGCAGAGTATGGAGTAAAATGAGACAAAGGGGTAGGGTTAAGGAGGAGGAAAAAAACTGCAGGCATAATAAAAAATTTCATGTATCTAATTAGATGGTGTTGTAAGCATTTTTATTTTGGAACAAGGCTGCAGCAGATTATTGCTGTGCATGTTTTTCTGTTTTCCAGGATGCAGATAAACAAAGTTACCCAACACTGCAGTGAGTGTAATTTCACCTCATTTGGAGCCATTACTAATTCTAATAACCATTTATAAAAGGCTACATCTTTGCTTTTGTTTGTTTATGTTTTAATTTTGTGCCACCTTGTAAATCTGCTCCTCTAGTTAATGTAATGCACTATTTTTTGATGGTTACTTTCCAACTTCTTTATGATTTGCAGAGTTGCACATCATAGTTTCCATAACTTGTTTTGTGGATTGTATATTTAGCCCATAAAAACAATAATAAAAACAATAATACAAAAATCTGCTGGCTGTGGAGGAGTCAGAGAAAGGTACCCTGATAGTGGCATCACATCAGAGTGTCAAGGGTGGCCTGCTGCAGTGGCTCCAGAGGAATTATCAGCCTGTCCATAGAAAACTATGACATAGACCTATTCTTGTGTTTGTGTGTATTTATTTGTTCTAGGGTTTGTCTGTTTGTTTTTTGTTTATCTGTTTGCTTGTTTGCTGTTGGTTATCAAGCAGTGCTCTGCTTTTCTATTAGATATTTTGAAAGTGTCCAGCATCCACTGGAAATAAAAACAGATTGCCTCCCGCCAGGTGACTTGCGCAATCGTCTTGAGATTGAAAGGATCACCCAGAGGCTGAGGGTGCTGCATGCTGGGGCAAATAATCTGATAACAAAAACGTTCGGTGCAATCACCCAGCAGCTATTAGCTCCTAGCTACAAAGAGGTCGGGGTCCTATTTTTACTCACAGGTGACCGAGGCTTTAACAACAACTACATGCAGCGTTCAGCTTGGATATCTTTCTGTCCTAGGCAAATCTGTCCCAGTTGATGATGTGAAAATTGGAACTTGAATTTTATTTTTTGCCTTCTTAATAATCATGCAGAATAGCATTGCTGCACATCCTCAAGCTGCTTTGCAACCCATACCCGCCCCAGCTCCCCCGTTACTGATTTAATCCCTGTCATATCTGTTGTCCATAACACCAGCTGTCTTTTGTGCTGGGGTCCTGCAGCTCCTCATTAATGTGCATAGAAAGATGGAGCCATGCTATCTAATATAAATCACTGCAGATGAAAATGACAGTCATATCTTCATTAAAGTAGCTCAAAACTTCTTGAAACCCTGCAGTCACAAAATAAGTACTCTGCGGTAGTTTTCCATTGCAGCTCATCCATCCATGCATCCATCCATCCATCCATGCATCCATCCATCCATTTTCTACTGCTTATCAAATTTGGGTTCACAGTTGGGCTGGAGCATGGAGCGAGAGGCAGGGCTAACACATAGAGACAGACAACCATTCACACTCACATTCACACCTGCAGCCAATTCAGAATGAGCCTAACATGCATGTGTCTGGACTGTGGGAGGAAGATAACCCATGCAGACACAGGGAGAACATGCAAACACCACACAAAAAGACCCAGGAGGCAGTGGTGCTAACCACCACACCACCATGCTGCCCCAAATTAAATTATCTTTATAGGAAATGAAATATTTTTAAAATATGGACAGGGTCAGTTAAGAAATGCAAATAGATGAAGTTAAAAAAAAGTTATTAAAAAAAAGATGTACTACATGAAAATCTTTCACTCTGAATCTCTGCATAAAATGAAGACTATTTCATATACTGGCACTGAATGTTAGGGCTAGATATAATTTGTGGAGTGCAAAATCGTCTAATATGGTTGAAATTGAATTGGTTGCAAAATAGGCTGTTCGGTTTGGGCAGAGAGACAATCAGTGCTTGCCCACACGTTCTGCAAGAGCCAGGCCAGTCTGACTGTTGGAAGGGGTGCATCTAGGAGCTCGTTTCAGGGCAGATAATAATCAGCAAACATAATGAAGCTGAAATGTATGATGTTGAATTCTGCATTAATATTACTATTCATGTCCCAACGTTCAGTTATGGCAGAAGCTCCACAGACAGTTCATGTGATAGCTATCACTGTTAGTATTTAGACTTGAGGCATTGGCACATGCTCAGAAAATTGTGGTCGACGTGACAAATGTCACATTTTTCAAGAGAATATATACTTTCTATATATCAAATGAGTTACAAATTAAATATAGCAAAGACGGGGATAGAAATTGTGTAAAAAAATGTCAATTTTGTGAAAGAATAGGCCGTTTGCAGAGCTCACAGTCTTGGAGACCTTTGCCGTTCTGGCTGTCATTTCACACAGTGTTTCCTGAAGTACTTCCCAAATGTTAGATTGTTTTGAAAAACATTTCCTAGTAAGGCTTATGATCCAGTGACCATAGTGGCCACTCTGTTGAAAATTCATTTCAATTCATTTTATTTATATAGCGCCAAATCACAACAAACAGTCACCTCAAAACGCTTTGTATTGTGGGTAAAGACCCTACAATAACACAGAGAAAACCCAACAGTCAAAACGACCCCCTATGAGCAAGCACTTGGCGACGGTGGGAAGGAAAAACTCCCTTTTAACAGAAAGAAACCTCCAGGAGAACCAGGCTCAGGGAGGGGCAGTCATCTGCTGCAACCGGTTGGGGCTGAGAGGAGAGAGACAGGACAAAAGACATGCTGTGGAAGAGAGACAGAGAATAATAATAATGATTAAATACAGAGTGAAGTATAAACAAGTAAATAAGGTAAATGAGAAGAAACAGTGCATTATGGGACACCCCCCCATAGCCTAGGCCTATAGCAGCATAACTAAGGGGTGGTTCAGGGTCATCTGATCCAGCCCTAACTATAAGCTTGATCAAAAAGGAAAGTTTTAAGCCTAATCTTGAAAATAGAGAGGGTGTTTGTCTCCCGAATCCAAGCTGGGAGCTGGTTCCACAGAAGAGGGGCCTGAAAGCTGAAGGCTCTGCCTCCCATTCTACTTTTAAGTATTCTAGGAACCACAAGTAAGCCAGCAGTCTGAGAACAAAGTGCTCTATTGGGGTGATACGGTACTATGAGTTCTTTGAGATAAGATGGGGCCTGATTATTCAAGACCTTGTATGTGAGGAGAAGGATTTTAAATTCTATTCTAGATTTAACAGGGAGCCAATGAAGAGAAGCCAATATGGGAGAAATATGCTCTCTCTTTCTAGTCCCTGTCAGTACTCTAGCTGCAGCATTTTGGATCAGCTGAAGGCTTTTCAGGGAGCTTTTTGGACAGCCTGATAATAATGAATTACAATAATCCAGCCTAGAAGTAATAAATGCATGGATTAACTTTTCAGCATCACTCTGAGAAAGGATGTTTCCAATTTTAGAAATATTGCGCAAATGCAAAAAAGCAGTCCTACATATTAGTTTAATATTTGCATTGAAGGACATATCCTGGTCAAAAATGACTCCAAGATTTCTCACAGCATTACTGGAGGCCAAAGTAATGCCATCCAGAGTAAGTATCTGGTTTGACACAATTTTTCTAAGACTTGAGAAACAGAGAATACCAACTCGGCTTTGTCTAGAAAATCAGCCATGGTGCGATGTCCACAGAGTACATCCTGGCTTAACTTGTTCAAGATCTCTTGTTGTGTACAAACCTCTTACTTTAACAAACACACATTTTTCTGTCTGCTGTGCACTTTTCCCCCCAGTCTTCCTCTCTTGGGTGTCTGTGCTGTTTTGTCTGTTTTAATCTTTTGCTTTTGTTATCCAGACCTCCCCATTTACATGAACAAATTGGAGTCTATTAGATAAATATGGTTCAAACCACTGCAGTGCAGTACCTTTAATACCTATGGCATGCTCTAATCTCTTTAATAAAATGTTATGATCAACAGTATCAAAAGCTGCACTGAGGTCTAACATCACAAGCACAGAGATGAGTCCACTGTCAGAGGCTGTAAGATCATTTGTAACCTTCAGTAATGCTGTTTCTGTACTGTGATGAATTCTGAAACCTGACTGAAACTCTTCAAATAAACCGTTCCTCTGCAGATGATCAGTTAGCTGTTTTACAACTACTCTTTCAAGGATTTTGGAGAGAAAGGAAGGTTGGAGATTGGCCTATAATTAGCTAAGACAGCTGGGTCAAGTGATGGCTTTTTAAGTAGCGGTTTAATTACAGCCACCTTGAAGGCCTGTGGTACATAGCCAACTAATAAAGACAGATTGATCATATTTAAGATTGAGGCATCAATAATTGGAAAGACTTCTTTGAACTGTCTAGTAGGAATGGGATCTAATAAACATGTTGATGGTTTGGAGGAAGTAACTATTGAAGTTAACTCCAAAAGATCAACTGGAACGAAAGAATCTAAACAAATACCAGCAGTGCTGAAAGCAGCCGAACATGAAGATAAATCTTGGAGATGGTTTTGAATAATTTTTTCTCTAATGTCTAAAATTTTATCTGTAAAGAAATCCATGAAGTCATTACTAGTTAAAGTGAAAGGAATACTCGGCTCTACAGAGCTCTGACTCTTTGTCAGCCTGGCTACAGTGCTGAAAACAAACCTGGGGTTGTTCTTATTTTCTTCAATTAATGATGAATAGTAAGATGTCCTAGCTTTACGGAGGGCTTTTTTATAGAGGATCAAACTCTTTTTCCAGGCTAAATGAGCATCTTCTACTTTAGTGAGACGCCATTCCTTCTCCAGCTTACGGGTTATCTGCTTTAAGCTGCACGTTTGTGAATTATACCACGGAGTCAGGCACTTCTGATTTTAAGCTTTCCTTTTCAGAGGAGCCACAGTATCCAAAGTCGTACGCAGTGAGGATGTAAAACTATTGATGAGATAATCTACCTCACTGGGAGCAGAGTTTAGGTAGCTGCTCTGCACTGTGTTGGCACATGGCACTGAAGAGCATAATAATGAAGGAATTAGATCCTTAAACTTAGTTACAGCACTTTCAGAAAGACTCCTACTGTAATAAAACTTATTCCCCACTGCTCTGTAATCCATTAAAGTAAATGTAAATGTTACTAAGAAATGATCAGACAGGAGGGGGCTTTAAGTCTTCAGTTTCTATGCCATATGTCAGGACAAGATCCAGAGTATGATTAAAGTGGTGGGTGGGCTCCTTTACATTTTGAGAGAAGCCAATTGATAATAGATTAAATGCAGTGTTGAGGCTGTCATTTTCAGCATCTACATGGACGTTAAAATCACCCACTATAATTATTTTATCTGAACTGAGCACTAAATCAGACAAAAAGTCTGAGAAATCAGACAGAAACTCTGAGTAAGGACCAGGTGGACGATAGATAATAACAAATAAAACAGGTTTTTGAATTTCCCAATTAGAGTGGACAAGGCTAAGAGTCAGGCTTTCAAAAGAATTAAAACTCTGTCTGGGTCTTTGATTAATTACTAAGCTGGAATTGAAGATTGCTGCTACTCCTCCTCCTCGACCTGTGCTTTGAGCATTCTGACAGTTAGTGTGACTCGGGGGTGTTGATTCATTTAAACTAACATATTCATCCTGCTGTAACCAGGTTTCTAAGTAAGGGACAATAAATCAATATGTTGATCAATTATTAAATCACTTACTAACAGGGACTTGGAAGAGAGAGACCTAATGTTTAATAATCCACATTTAATTGCTTTATTCTTTTGTGCAATTGAAAGAGGCCAAGATGTCCAAGATGAGAGGGTTGCTGCGTGTCCTTTTACAGTGCAAAGACCTCAAACGCAGATAAAACAGACAGAGAGAGAGCAGGAGTGCTTGGCCCACAGCTGGACTAAAGCTGTGTCCATACGGAGTTACCAAACCAGTCATTCATTCCCACACATTATGGACGACCAGCATTCACTCTCTCAAAATTAGCCATTAGTACATAAGCTGAAGTATTCTTATAAGGAATTCAGCCTGTTAGTCAAGTGCACATAATACAGTATAAAAATCTTCACACTGAAGTGCTAACTAAATCCTCAGCTCACTGTGTTCTGTCACCTAGCAGACACCCCTGCCCCTGTGCCCCTGTAGCCAGGGACCAAACGGGGACACACTGCAACACAAGGCACTTGTTCTCTCTTTGTGCCCGATGCAGTCTTAACTAGAAAGGCCTTTATTTTTCTGTCTTGGCTGTTACGCAATCGGTGCTGTGCAAAGTTTGGAGTCAAAGCAGCCTAATCCGCCCAAAGCCTTGGACCAGACTGAGGGATTGATAGCATGGAGGCCTGTTGCCAACACAAAGGGCCAGAGATTTGACCTCTGAACAGCCTGACAATGTCTCTGTGCTTCAAATGAGATCACATTCTTAGGGAGAAAGTCAATTTTGAATTTTTTTTTTTCTTGCATCAGGGGAACAGGTGTTAGAGTTGCTAAAAAGTAGAGGATAAATGGATGTTCAGGCCACTCGATACTGTAAGAGGAGGGCAGACATGTAGGCGTTAGTCTCATTTTCATTTAATCACGACACAAGTCATCTGGCTTCCATAAGAACATCTGCAGGGGAGAAAACTTGGGAATCCAACCCAATCTGAGCAAGTACCTAGGCCTGCTGAAGGTCCACGAGCAACATGCTCATCAAACAAAGTTCCCCCCTCAATATCCATTATAGGTGCTACATTATTGATAACATTTGAGCAAAATCTAGTGTGACTGCAAAATTAAAAGGACAAGAAAAGATGTGATATTGAAGATTTTCAATTTAAAGGCGCAGCTCGCCCCCAAATTAAATTAATTTTTACCAGCTTTTACCCGTTTTGATTATTTTAGTGTGAATTACCCAGCTTTGCAGATATCTGCTTTAAAAACACTGCCTTCTCTACTAAATAGCACTTTCCATCATCAAAATGACAAAATTTGATTTTAAAATCAATTCAGCCACCAGAAAACATGATCCACTTCCTCAAAACAAATCCAGACTTTTTTTTCTGCTGACTGCACCTGCCGACCTTTACACTCTGCAGGAGGAACCGGCCATCTACCTGCGACTAGAGGCTCGTGATCGAGACATTGCAACAGGATGTAAGCATTAATGGTGTCCCGCTGTGCTGGCTGCATACTACTTTTGGAATGAAAATAGTTCCTATGTGAAACTGCCATTTAGTTCATTTCATATTCAAGAGACAGCAGACAAATCTACCATCAATCTCTCTAAAACTGGGCATTTCACACCAAACTATTCCAGATGGCTGAACAGCACGCCAGACTAAAGGAAAGAAAAACATTAGCTTTGGGGTGAAATGTCCCTTTAATGTTTAGGCATTTCTTTGAGCTGAGAGCAACTGAAAAAATTGATGTGATTGGAATTTGAAGTGTACTTCTCTATTTTCTGATTTATCCACAAAACTAAAAAATAAAAAAAAAAAACTGCATTCCTTTAGACCAAGTAACGGCTGCGTGTCGCTGTCTGCGCTAATTTACTGCTCACCTGGCCAATCACAGTCATCCGCATGGGCCCAAACATACTCTCAGCAGTGATATCATTCTGTTGCATCAACTTCATCTCCACCAGGATTATGTAACTCTCCCAAACCCACCCCGCCCCAGTCTGTGGCTCAAAAGCACAGCCTTAAATATAAACCCCCTCTCTATTGCTATAAGACATTATTAACAAATCGTCTGCGCCCACAGGGCAGTCACGGTCAACTCGGCTTCTGCTCGACTCCGAGCTGTTGGGAACACACATGTCTCTCTCCTGTGACTAATGTGTGTGAGATCAAGGAGGAGGCATTAACCTCCAGCAGAGAAAGTACAAAGCAACACAGGGAAATGCTTATTGGACCCTGGATTAAAGTGTAACTTTACATCATCAGAAAAATAGGCTTACGTAGACAAATCAAGGACATTTGTGTCCTCTTGTTTCTAGAATTTGCTACTTCCAGGCAAAACACAGAATGATGCCCTTCATGTTGAGATGAAGGAGGCATCCTGGACATTATTACAATCACAGAGTTTTGCTGAGACCTGGGAATTTCGCTACAATGAAACTGATCATGAAGGAATGAGAAAGTCTGTGAAGTCTCAAGGATGCTCAGTCTGGACGGGGTTTTTTTTCCCTCCCTCAAAATTTTCCAAACAACATTTGCTAACCTAAAAGTTTGTTTTAATCCTGCATATTAGTTTTTAGTTGTCCCTTTTAATTTTTCCCAGTAGGAATAATTCATAAATTCCATAAACGGGGAGCCAAAAAAACAAACAGCTTTCTATCGCTGCAGGATAAAAGCATTTGTAAAACATTAAACATCAAAAGATTAGTTTCCTGGTGAACTTGAAGCACTGAGAAACATTAACAAATAGGACACGTGGCCAAGTGTTTGGATAATAGACAACCTGAGGTCAAGACCTATTGTCAGAAACTGAAAAATCAAGTTTGCAATTCGCTTCAAATTTCCGTGTTACTCACATGCGAGAGACGTCAAACTGCTGAATTAGTGACAACTTTTCCCTCCGGTGTCGCACATGCTGCACGCGGGTTCACGACCGAGCTCTTCCAGAGCTATCAAAGCCTCCAATAAAAAGGCGTCGCGGTGAACGGAAACCGAAGCGCAGGACACAAACTCACCGTGTTAACTGTTGGAAACGCTCTCTGCTGAGCAGCAGCACGCACAAACCCACACTGACATTCTCTGTCACTCCTCCTCCTGTGAATGTGTGCACAAAAGAGCTTCACAGCTGAGCAGAAGAGTCCTGCCCTTAACTCCTCCGACGCCTCAGAGGACACAGGGAGAGGAAAATGAAGTCAGTCTGAGAATAAAGGGGCCAAAGTTTGGACCAGAACACAGAACTGTTTCACAGGCCTTTTAGAGTAAATGCATAAAGTTTCTGTTTAACTATTTATACAATATATGTGTATATATTTTACATAACAAACAGTTATAATTAACTTGATTTTAAACCTTCTAGTGAAAAGTATCTCTCTTCCGCCTCATGCAATTTTTATTGTTGATGCATCTCTCGTCGATTTCTCGTTCTCCTTATCACTCTGCCGCCTCCTCTTTCCAGTTATTCCAGAAATGCAGCGGGGTTGGCCAACTGAGTGACTGCGACCGAAGAGTAAACAAAAACACAAGCGTCTGTCACACCGCAAGGGACTGACAAACATACGATCCACCCTTCGCTGAAGCCGAGAGTTCAGACAGCGCTGCACATCTGCCCCTCGCGCGGATTCCTGCAGTAACGAGACCGTTCCACGGCAACGCGGTCACGAAGGATGCGAGCAAATGAGGAAAATAAAAGTAAAAAGATTTTTTTTTTTTAAAAAGAATCAGGTCTTCCTGGATTGGATGATACTATTGATATGACAGTCAGACAGCTAATGAACTGATGTGGAGCAGCTGAAGGAAAGTAACTTTGGCGCTCCAGTCTTAGTGCTGCTGCATGTAAGGATAAAATAGTTTTTGCTGTGTTGTAGGTTCCTGTGTTATGACTTCTCTGATTATATTTGAGTACCGGGATACTCCTGAGGACACCCACAACTACAAATGTGTGGCTGAGAGCTCTAGATAACATGAAGGAAGAGGTCAAAGTGTAACATGTGCTGAGATCTTGCCCAGTGACCCATTACAGCCAATAAAATGGACCAAATATGTTTTTCCTACTTTTTCTTGGATCTCAGTGATGTCAGAGATATCCTTAGTATAATCATTCTGTTTGCAAGAAGCAGCCAATCAGAAGAAAGTTGGCTTAAAGGAGTGGAAAGGAGAGGAATGGCTTTATTTCAGACCAAGGGGGGTGCATGTGAATTATGCAAACCCACTTTAGCAGATTCCAAGATCAAAAATGTGGGGCTGGAAAACTTTGAAAGAACTTTGCCTTTATTTTAAAAGTATTAGAGGTTCACAGGTGACACTAGTTATGTCTAAACAGAACTTTTAAGAGCATGTAATGTTATAGTGGTTTCTGCATAAGTCGGTTGTGTAATTGTTGTGATGTTTTGGATGCGGCTTGTGTTGATGCAAGGTGCAGGCATGACAAAAATCCCTGAGCTAAAACTGACCCACAGCAGCTGAAGCTGTTTTTATGGAATAAACACAATAAAAGTCAACATCAATCTTTGGAAACTAACAGCCACAGGGACACCACTTACCCAGAGCTGATCCCAACAAAACATCAGCCCTATAATTTGAAGCTTTATGCAGTGCCCTAATAAGCTAGGGGCTTATGCAAGTAACCTTGTGCTTTTCCCAGCAGTGATCCTGACTGAGTGCAAACCCAGCAACAACGCGTTTTGTTTCTAACACTTGTGGAGATCTACACCCAGAGCCATTTTTCCTCTTGGTTCTGAAAGTCACTCTCTCACAGGAGTTAATTGCCTTTTCAGCACCAACAAGTATGAAGCCAAAAAAACAGTGGAAACACTTCAGTTTACTGGAAACACTTTTTCTATCTAGTCTGTTTTTTGTTTTTTTTTATTTAAATGCCATTTCCATGCTGAGCCCATTTAAAACACTGCATCACTCTGACCGTGCTGGCCGAGCAAAGTCACAGCACAAAAGGCTATTAAGGGATCACCTTTGAAGTCTTATCGACTACTTCAAACTAAGTACCTAAAAAAATGGGCTTGTGACTGTGTGTGTGTGTGTGACTGTGTGTGTGTGTGTGTGTGTCTGTGTGTGTGCAGATGCTTAATTTTATCATGCATATGAGGCTGTGATCTCATTAAGGTCTAATTCAGACTTGACCACAGTATCATCATCAGATGACAGAAGGCAAGATGAGGTAGACGACTTGGACTAGACTGATAATTTACACACACACACGCACACACACGTACGCACACATACACACACACAAACGGAGTGAGTGGAGATTCACACCTGTTCTATTTTAGCAGGGCCTATTTCAAGCTGCCGCCGAGTGTTAGGTAGACATTTTATGGGCAGTGACAGAAGGAACCCAAGTGACCTCTGACCTTTAACTATTTAGGCAACTAATAAAAATATATAAACGTTGGGATGCTGGATCAAATATTTATTTAAAAAAATAAAACTGATTTTTTTTTTTTAGGGCTTTTGCTCATTCTGAATTTGATACCAGCGGTATGTTTCAGAAATATTGGTACAGTCACTTGTTTATCGCGGCGTTGGATCTTCGTGTAACCACACAGAGTTAGCATTGAAAGTCAAATTAGTGCTTCATACTGGCAGCAGAGTTGCAGCATGTGCTCCAACACCTGTACAGTGCACATCTAAGGGATGCACAGGAGCACAGGACAGTCTTCCACTTCACCTGAGTCCATCTTATTTTTAAAAAGGTGGGATTTTTTTTTTTCTTCTGGTTTAAAAGTCAAAGACAAACCCTCCTTACACGTGTGGTACTTTTCGAAAGGAAACGGCTCCCTGCTGTTCCTAAGGGCGTAACATTGCTTCCTTTTTTGGGTGGCAAAGAAAGCAGCACTTTGGTCACAGAGTGACCATTTCTCCCTCAAAAGGAAGCTTCTGCCCATGCCTGTGGCTGAACCCAGGAATGTCTCGCACTGCGCTCTGGAGAGCAGTCGGGTTCGGTCCCACGGGGCCTTCGGTTTCTCTGCGGCAATAATTTCACCACAAATGAATTCAGCGGTACCAATGCCTCTCCTCCCTTTCAAAATACAATTTAACATGTACATATACAGCATTACAACCTGGTAATGTAATTTTAGGGTTATTTTTGGTAGTTGTAGGACACCGTTTATGTGATATGAGGCTTTCAGTGTACAGATGTGATGCATTAGGACAGCTAAACTTTTTGTTCCCTGTATCTTTCCTCAAAAGACGTTCCAGCAATGGTTTGAACTTAAATGCCACCTCAGTTTGGCCCCAATATGTGGGAGATTTAAAGACATGAAAGTGTTTAAACTCCATTTGGAAAAGACCTGAATGTGTCCTCTGTGTCACACAGAAAGACAAAAACAGCCTTGTTCAGGTCACCGTGGTTACACTGTTTTTGCGTGTGGCTGTGTGTGCTTAAGAGAAAAAAAGGAAACAAACTTTCTTACAGCCACGATAAAATCAATTTCCGGGATCATGTGTAACATCAATTTAAAGTTACTTCCTGCCCACATATGTCACTACAGATAATCTACTCAGTCTTATTCCATGACTTTGATACTCCACATAGTGAAAATACATTTTAAAATCATTATATATTAATCTCCACTGAACGAAACCTACCATGAGGCATAGCTGTAAAGATCCAGTGGAACTTACACCTGTAGAACACTTGAGTTCTTCACAGTAAAGTGTGAAGGATAAGGGTTCCTACCGTTCTCGCCGTCTGTGGCGTCCTCGCAGTTCTGGTTAAAGTTTTCGTAGGAGTCCCAGCGGATCAGAGGATCTTGAGTGTTGTAGTCCACCGAGACGCTCGGCCCGTTCTCCAGGTGGTCCATACCTTGACCAGAAGTACAAAGAGACAGAGCGGAAAACGTGAATGTCTTTACATCTCGAGAACGGCAAACCTATTCTTACTGGGATTTTTAAAAAAACAAAACTAAGTTTATATTGAGAATTATTTTCCTATTTGATTCCATTACATGCCCTTCGATAGACTGATGACCTGTCCACCTGACCTTTGGCCCTATGGCGAGCTGGGATAGGCTTCCACCCTCCTAAAACTCTAAATTAGGGATGGATGGATGGATGCATGGATCAGTAACTAAAGACTTATTTAAGACATCATGAAGTTCTTTTTGTAAGTGAAGGGTATGGCTATCTTGTGATATAAAGTCCCTGTAATACTGTAGCTCTCAGTCAGATACACGCCAAACTGCAGAACTTAAGGCTACAGAACCAATGGGTGATGCCACAGTAGCTACGGCCATCTTTTATACTCAGTCTATGTCAGCATCTCTACTATGCACAGCTAACTCAGCAAAATGCTTGTGAATTAAGCATGATGGTAAACTATATGGAAAATGCACAGTATAACCAATTAGACCCAACACATTGATCCTTACCATGTATTTTCTCTGGTCCAAAGGAGAAAATAAACTCCACTTTTCCATATTCTGGAAATCTATCATCTGCACCAAAGAAAGAAAGAGAGAGACACTGAGCTTTGTCTTTACAGCTAAAGAGAAATATGCTAATTTGTAGGCAAACACGTTGTTTAAAGACAATATGTTCATTCAGATGGATAAAAAAAGTTCATTGTTTGGAAGGGGATTATCATGCCATTGCCAGCATCATTGTAGCGTTTCAAATCTTTGACCTTTGAATGTCTCATCGAGCTCATCTTTTCCAAAGACGATCCCCAGGTCGTGAACAGCGCAGGTGTGAAACTGCACCCGGAAGATCACGTCTCTGCACGGGCTGCGGTAGCGTTTGTGGTAGCACTTGAGCTGCAGGGCGATAAAACAGAACTCAGCGGGTCTGTAAAACGGGGCTCAGCTGCAGGTAAATAAATGCCTTTTAGGGCAGCAAGCAAAAGCAATGCTTGTTTATTCATAGTGTCATTTTTTTTTTTTTTCATATAAAAACACTGTTTTAACCTGAAAAATCAACTCACAGAATTGAGTCAAAACAACTGTGATTCACTGCTGACTCAGAGCTACAAAAACCTTTTTATTATTATTATTTATCTATATCTCTTTTAATGGAAGGCCCGTCCACAAGCATTATTATCCAAACTGGTTCTCCAAACACAGCAGCTTTCAGAGCAACACTAAAACCACACACAGGAAATTTTGCTCTCTCCCTCCTGCTGTTTCCTGACGGGAAGCCTTTTTAAAAAAAACCAAAACAAAAAAACAAAAAACCAGGGCCTCATGTTTACATTCACTGGAAGAATACTGAGCCAAAGACCTGCAATTATTCCTTACTGAGGATATAAAGAATCACCAAAAAGACAGACAAACTGATTATACCATATCGACAAAGAAATTAAAAATAAGAATCGAGTCTACTTTCTGAGTGTGGGTTAACCATAAAACCAAAACATTTACATAAAGCTTTGTGGGATATCGTAAAGGTCCCTGTGAGACGTCCGTTACTGCTGCTGAGCCGAGTTTAACTGCAACCCCCCCCCCCCAAAAAAAAGACAATTCTGCTGATTTTACGCTAGCGTGCTGCCTTCAGGGTCCAACTTTCATTTTCACGCAGTGGCTTTAAATATTCTAAAACTGTTATTTTTAATGTGCAAGGAATAGTTTGACATTTTGGGAAATTGGCTTATTTGCCTTCTCGCTAACAGTGAGAAAAACGAGGAGATAAAGATGTGGGCTAGTTATGGAACTAGTGCCAGGAGATGCTAGCTTAGCCCAGCATTAAAAACTGGAAACAAAAGGAAAGAGATGTCCAGAGTTTAAAAAGAAAAAGATCCATTTATAATGATCCCCATTCAAACTCAAGAACAGTGTTTTATCATAATTACTGTATTTCTCGTTAAAGTTGTGCAAAAGTGTCATTCTGACACTAGAAAGTTGTTGTAGAGGAATTTCGGTCCACTCTTCTTTACAACGTTGCTTCAGTTCATTGGACTTTACAGCTATTTGTTTCTGCAAAGCTCCCTGAAGGTCCCACCACAGCCTTTCAGTCAGGTTGAGCTCTGCACTTCAGCCTATTGCAACACTTATTATGACTATTTTCTTTTTTAGTTATCCTGTTATAGATTTGCTGTTCTGCTTGGGATCATTGTCCTGTTGCATGACCCAGTTTTAGTCAATCGTTGGTGACAGATGGCCGACAGTTTGTATGAGGGGTTTTGTGCAGGTATGCTGAGTTTGGCTTTCGCCAATCGTGGTGCTGTGCATTATGGGCAAACGTTTCCTGTTTGTCCAAAGGACATTTGTTGTGGTTTGTTCAGATGCAGCTTCTGCAAACCTAAGCCGTGCTGCCGTGTTCTTTCTGGAGAAAAGATTCTTTCTCCTGGCAGCCGCTCCAAACAAGCCACGCTTGTTCGGTCTCCCTCTAACTATACTGTCAGGAACTTCAGCATTTAACGTGCTCACTGAGGCCCGTAGAGCCTGAGTTTGCTGGAATGTCACTCCTGGGAAGATCGGCAACCGTGTTGAATGTTTTCCATGCAGGATACTTTGATTTTTGTACAGTAACCTCTGTCACTGCACAATGATGGACATCAAATTGTTTGGAAGATTGTAGCATCTTGCTTTTATAAGAGCAGCCACGCTGGCTGATGATCAGGTAGTCGAGCACATTTAATGCCCACCATCTGCTTGATACTAACACTTTTACTGCGTCCACAGGAATTAAAAATGTATTTAGTTTTCACAGGATTGCATACATCCGTTAGAGGTGCCAAGAGGTAGATTTTGTTACATTATGGCAGTCTCTATTCTTCCATCTCAAGCCGAGTTCTTATGCTAATGTAAATTATGCTAATGTAACCAACCGCTGCTCATTTATGACACAGGAATTAAAAAGCGGTATCCATCTCCTCATCTTTAATAGCATTCACCAAGAAAGCCATGAAAGATTTTCCCAAAATGTTGAGCTGTCCTAACTTCTTTTGCCTTTTGGGTCTATAATGAAGTTGTATTATAAACTCAAACTCATGAAAAATAATTATTAAAACAAACTGGCCAATGAGAAAAAAATAACAGCCAAACCAGAAGATTTTCAAATACATTTATGAAGGTTTTTCTCTGCGATCATCTTCGACGTGACCGATCAGAAATACAAAACAATCACAGTTTAAAATGCAGGAGCCCTCTGTGCTAACGTCCTGTCAGACAGCAGTTCACATTTTCCCCATTATCTGAAAAATAACCAGCATCAGCAAGCAGCGTCTCAGTCTGACGGTGCACTCAGCAGAATCCATTAGACTGTGTTAAATAAAGGATGAGACACGAGTTCAGCTTTAAGGGCCAAAACAGCCCAGGGCACAAACTGAGTGCTCACTTTATAATTCTTCATGCTGAATTTATGCGCCCCGAGGACATCCCACGGATGATATTACGGCCCGGATGACAGCACAGGCAGAAACTTTGCTGATGTGTGCAGCTCTTGTACACGCACAAAAAAAACCCCGAAGGCTCTCGCAGGTGCTGCTTAACTCGGGATCTTTCAGGAATTTTCATAAAAATTTGCCTGAGCCTCTCAGCGAGTTACAGCGCTACATCTGACGTGAGGCTTTGTTAGAAACGATTCTGCCCTGCTATGGTGGTACCTCATGTATCCGCAATTGCTATTTGAAAGGAAGCGCACTGCCTTTTTCACGTCATAGTTTCCAGCAACATATTGTGTGCTAATGAGGGCCTATAAACTGAGGTACAGGACTCGGTCCAACTGTCTTTCCCTGAGTTTTTTACGGCCCCATTTCTTCTGTAAATGGTGACCATAAACCGCTGCAGCACATGCATTCAGCACATACAGCCAATGTTTGATTGGAAACACAGACAGGATTCCCTCATTACTATTATCCAATAAAAATAAAAATATCCTGCATGTATTTATTGTACATTTCTATAGCTGTTCTCACTTTGGTATCCATATTTTTTTATTTTTCTTCTGGCAGAAGTAAGACGATAAACATTCAGCGTTACTGGCTTCACACTTGTGAATTTAGCCAGCGATAAAATGTCAAGATTCAGCTAAAAATCCACAGAAGCCAGATGATTTATATATATTTTTTTTTTATTTTATTTATCTGTCTTTATCCTGTGGCGCTAGCTTCCGGGGTATGTCTGTGCTGTTCTCACCAGGATGTCCCCCTTCAAAAGGAGGCCAGGCTCAATGGTGATGCAGATGCTGGTCTGGCTGTCGCCCTGGACGTTGCTGCGGAGAAATAAAAAGGCAACATGTCACACGAAAGTCTTAGTTTTTATCATTCCAGCTGCGGAAATTATGACAGCACATCCAGCATGGCTCCACCGCATCAGCTTTTGTTTCTGATGAATGAATGATGCTACTTCTCTGGAAAACACTCCCTTTTCTCTGCTTTAACAGCGGCCTTCGCAGAACGTAACCTGCAGTGTTTCTGGGTGTTGGTGCCCGCGTGAATGTCTGGGTGGGAGAGGAGGATCAAAGGGAGGACGGTGCTAAGAGGGAGCATGTGATCACCCCGAGGCTTTAAAGAGTCTGGAAACGTATCTGCACTGACTGCTGTACAGTAACTGTAGCAGAAGTGCAGTAAAAGTGAAAGGAGTTTAAAATTGAACTAAGAAATACTGTAGTAACAACAATGACTGTTTTAGATTAGGAGGTTATAGAGTCATAATATATACTGACCAATCGCATTTGCTGTCCTTTTATGAGATGATGTAATGGGAAAGCAGGCTTGAGCTTACAGTTTCCAGGAGCTCAAGGTAAACGGACAATGATGCTAGCTATCTGCCAAATTTCACAGTTCCACCGGTAGAGAGGTTCATACGTTTTTGGATTGTAGTTTTGCCTCTGGACACCATCACGGTGATTTTAAAGCAAACCGCTTCAATTCAAGGGTTTAACAAAAGCATTTTATTAACTGTTCAGGAATTACAGCCCCCATTTTCAGAGGCTCACGAGCAACAGGACAGACTATCGTCATTTTAAATATAAGGATTGTCTTTAATAGTTGGTCGAAAATCCTTTGCAGCCAGCGAGTGCATGGACCCGTGGATGTCACCAAATGCCGTTTCCTCCTGATGCTCGCTCTGCCAGGCCCCCACTGCAGATGCCTTCAGTTGCTGCTTATTTGTGGGTCTTTTTTCCTTCGGGAGCTGAAAAGCTGCCCTATTGGGCTGAGACCGGGTGACTCGCACGGCCACTGAAGAATATCCCCATTTCCTCGCGTTGGGAAACTCAGTTTGCCTTGGGTCTGTCCGATCAGTTTTCAGCATTTGGCTGAATCTGAGCAGAGATCATAGCCCCGTGCACTGCTTCTATCAGCACTCACATCATCAATAAACACTGGTGACCCAGTTCCAGCCATGCACGCCCGTGAAACAACACTGCTTCCACCATGTGCGGTGTGCAATAGGGGACTATGAACAAATGGCTGTAATTCCTAAAAATCTTACTTCAATACTTTTCCTAAACCTTTGAATTAAAGCTGGAAGTCTGCTCTTGGTGGTGTGCAGAGGCACTGTCCAAATATTTATGGATTTAACTGCAGTTTCAGAGTGCTCCGGTTGTAAGTATAAAAAGCAGAAATGGATTACTTCCTAAATTATGGCACCTAGGTTTAAACTTTAATCCTTACAAACAAGGTGAAAATGCAGAATGTGTGCCTGCCTCACCTCTCAGAGGGCGGCACTGCTTTCACCTCCTTTTTCTAACCTCTCCTCTTCCCAAAAAACAACAACAGAGAGCCACAGAATCCATTGTTTCCTGTCTGGCCCTGGGAACCAGCAGGGTCCTCTGGCACGAAAACCCTGCAGGCGTCCACACAGATGCCTGTCTGCCTCTTTCATTGGCTCTTCAGTCACAAATAACACTAGACACGATTATGGGATCTAAAGTGGAGAAACAAGAGCCTGCAGCTGGGGAGGCTAGCTAAATATAATAACGTGAGCCAAGCGAGGAGTGTAAGCTGGCAGGAGGGGCGCTGTGGGTGCATATCAGGGGGCAGGGGGGAGTTAGAGGAGAGGCAATGAAGGAAAAGAATCAGCTTTTATTATTGAGCCGTTACGAGCTTGCTATCCCTGGAATCTTGTAAAAGCATTTGAGCGTGAGTGCGTTTTAAGACTTACTAGATCCCAGATGTGTAGATGGGCTGCATGGCCTGGTAGATTTTGAGAAAAGGACGACAACCTGTGACACAAAAATTCAATTAAAAATGTGGCCCAAAAAATAAATAAAGTGGGGTGAAGTGCTTAACTGTGTGCGTGAGACACTCGCCTCCCTTGGACTCGAAGTTGGGGATGCCGTGCATGATGACGTGATGGAGGAACAGCGGCTTGTTGTTGATCTTGATGTGTCCGGACAGCAGGCCGCTGAAGTACTCCACATACCTGAGTGAAGAGAGGGATCAAAGCGATGTCCAGTGTTTTACAACTAAAGGATGAACACACAATCCTGATACAAGCTTTCACTTTGACCTTTGGTTTGTCAGCCATGTTACAAGAGCCAAAAAGCCTAATGCGTTAAATATTTTAAAGCGGCAGTAATCGCCATTTGAGAGAAACCAAAGAACGACCCAACTCTGCACATCCAGCCGATTATGAATCTTTGATTTTTGTTTTTCTGCCAACCAAACAACACAACTGAGAAACCGCCACAGAGGAGAATTTAGCAGCTAAAAGTCTTTTCTTTTTAAAAAAAAAAAAAACTGGTGGTGAATTAAACCAACCAAACTTCATAACAGAGCAGAAATGTGACTCCAAATGAACGCTAATGTTGACTGATGAATGTCTACACAGGCAACTCTTCTTGAAAGTTCCCACTTTGTTTACAGTTGGTTCTACTGCCCCCCGGAGGCCATAAAAATCAATTAATGCGGCTTTAAAAACTGAGTAATGAGACACGTGTGAGAGTTCACGCTGGGGTCAACCTCTAAACAGCACTTGAGGGGAAAACTGACCTTTTCTGAGATGGCTGACCCACAGGAAGCACTTTGTCTTCGTAGAAGCGCTTCATGGCAAACCTGTCCAGAGCCTGGTCAGCGCTGCATTTCAAAAGGAAGAAAACATTTTCTATTCCAGTTCCATTTTAGTATTTCCAGTTTATTTTTTTTAAGGCTTTATCTAACCGGGAAGTCCCTTGTGCTCAGAAGCTCTTCCAAAAAAAAAAAAAAAAAAAGGAAAAAGAGATAAAAGAAAAAAAGGCCTTACAAGGTTTCAAAAATTAGAAAATAACAAAAACAGACATGGGACATGAATGAAGCAAATCAAAACAAACTGAATGTAATACAAAGTTCAGCTCGGGGACGGCAGCTTTCATACGATTTTAATACTGCACGTATGGGTCACTCACACTGAGTGCATCGATTCTGTTTGAAATCATTTTATTCAATAAACCTGTTTTAGTTTTTTTGGTTCATGATTAGTGCATTTAAATCACAGATTTTGATACATAAAACTCGCAAACATCAGGTGGTCTACTCTAAGCGTCTCTTCAAATGATCAGACTGAGAAGACTGCTACAAATTGATTAATTATTCCATGCATCCATCCATTTACTTCCACTTATCCAATTCCGGGTCGCGGGCGGGCTGGAGCCTATCCCAGCTGCCATCGGGGGCAAAGGCAGGGTACACCTGGACAGGTCGCCAGTCTAACACAGAGAGACGGACAACCGTTCGCACTCACATTCACACCTTCAAATCCAGGACCTTCCCACCGTGAGGCGACTGTGCTAACCGCCGTGCTTTTTCCATAATGCAACATTTCCTTGCACATTCCCATTTCTCTGCTGGTTTATGTTTGGAGATTTTGTTTTCAAAGCTCCTTCCCGTCAGCTTTCAGTCGGCCTGCAGGATAACGGATAAAGGAATCTGACAGCTGTGCAGGAAACTACGGCAGCCTTTGGGTGTTTATTCCTGGCCAATCGGAGCTCTTTTAAAAACAACAGGGAGTCATGTGCTCTCGTGGTCGTTTCTGTAGCGGCCTTATCTAAAAAACAACCCAACACAGATAAAGAAAAGCAGGTCACTTATAATTTGAGTCGCATGATGCGGCATCTCTTAGAGCTAACTCACTTCAGCTCACTTTCAGAATTATGATATCAGGAACTTCTCTTTCGATTTCCCAGAATTAAACTGGTGGTCTTCAGTCTCGTGTTCCAAGCCTCCTCCCTCCACTTCGTCTCTGACTGAACTTCAGATGTGGGCTTCAATCTTGTGACGAACAATGCCGGCTTATCTAGTTTTCCTCTTAAGCCTGTCCTCACGCACAGTCCTCCCTCCCTCTCTCTCTCTTGTTTTCCAAAATGCCAGATTCCATCTTCACGCCCTCTCTCTCTCCTTTTCTGGCTGACTTTCTCTCCTCTTTTTAAGCGGGCTGCAGCATGTGACTGGGACAGCTGGGATTACAGACCTACCTGGCAGATATGTTGCTGTAATGCATGTAAGCCGCCACCACCACTCCCGTTCTGCCTCGATTGCCCTGAAAAGACATCAGTCAAGCACAAGTAAGCTAAGCGTTTTATCTTCACCTCATGATGGTCAAGCATGCAGACAACAATAATGTTCTGGACTTTTCCTCTGCTGAAGTTATTCCAGGGCTAACTTTGTGTTTCATGGTTATATTGGTGATGTAGAATTTAAAAAAAAACGGCACAAGATTAAAACACAAAATCAAATTAAAATGCCAAAATCAATTCAGGAAATGAAATCCTGACTTCAGAGAGGAAAAAAAGAAAAAAAGTGCTGATAGTCTTTCCAAGTTAGGCAGTAAGGAAGGGATTATTTCAGGGTGGGTGTGTCCCTGTTGTTTTACAGCTCAGCGCCACCACAGGGAGCAGCAGTCAGGTTCAGAGGTACTTGGACAAAGACGCAATTTTTGTAGTTTTGCAACGTGAGAGGGGACGATGGACTAACATGGCTGTGATTCCTGAACTGTTCATGAAATACTTTTGTTACTTTTGTATCAGGATGTAGGCTAATTGAAAAGTCGATACAGCATTAAAGTGACTGCTGTGATTTGGACCTATATAAATAAAATTAAACTAAACTGAACTGAATATAACCAATATGTTTTATGCAGGAATACGTAACCTCAGAGTACACCAGAATTACACATGAAGTTGTAAAAAAAAAAAAAAAAAAAGTCTCATGTGGATGTCTGAACTGACAGTCTATTTAAAATAATCCGCCATGTCCACCAAACTCAGATTTGTTACGTTAGACTGAAACATCAATGAGCACTGTATCATCTTTCAATCCATTAAACAAGGCCCTCTTTAAAAAAATGCTGTTAGGAATGCAATGATTCAGAAACCAGTGAGGCTTTTTCCTCACGGTAGATTCCTCCCGGCCCCAGCTGAGAACATTCGGACTCTCCAGAGCCGCAGAAATCATCATACAGCCATTTTCACGAGCCGAGCCCTCCACACGACCAGTAAACGGTGTAAAACCGGTGGAGTGGCGAACACTGTGCTGTAAAAAAAAAAAAAGTCTGCATATGAGCGCGTATGTGTCCAAGCACGTGATACTGTGTCAACAAAGACTTCTCATTTTAGCCCATCTCTCCATTTTTTTTTTTTTTTTAAGGCTCACGGTGGAGAACGGCTGAGTTCCGCATTATAAATATGGTGGCGGCTTTAACAGCGTGGAGCCCGGTGGAAACGATTTGTTGATGTGTGGAAAACTCAGCACAACTCAGCTTCCTTAGTGACCGCTATTGTTACTGAGAAAAAAAAAATAACAGCTGTTGTTATGGCAGCCGACTTGTTTGTAGCCTCGCTGTGGGAATGCTTTAGGATCCCATGGTTAGTTCTTATGTTGCAAAACACAATCAGGAACAGTGTGGGGTTAACGTGAAAATGATTAGGTATTACATTCGGGACAGCGGCCCGATAGCTGTAACGGATATATCTTTATGGTGTGTGTCAGCATACCGAGGCTTCCCACAGAGTATGACGTGATCCAAGTAAGTTTAGGCAACAGCAGAGAAATATTGGCCACTTCAGTTTTTATGGTACTGTTAAGGGTAAAAGGGTAAATAAACCTAAGTAGCCATGATGACTGGCATGCCTTAGAGCCCTAATTTGTGTTTTTCTAACCCTCATCGAGCCCGAACAAGCACACAAAGACACGCTCTCACACACCAACACTCCACCCTGAATGTCAGGTCGTTTCGCTCAGGAAGAACATCATTAGAGGCGCAAATGCACAAACAGCTGCAGCCTCCGGGGTAAGTGGGAGGTCACGAAAAGAGCCTGAGAGCACCCTCTACTGTCTGGAGAGACCGACTCTGTTCTCACGGCACCCTCTTGTCTTTCGCTCTCACCTTGTTGTGTATGACCACCACATTGTGGCTGTCCGCACTCAGCCACGTGTCCATGGCCTTGCAGATGCTGCAGATTTTGTCCAGGGCTGGAGCGTGGTGGTCGGGCCAGCCGAAGTCCAGCACCTGAGAGAGGAGGAGAGAGGCTGCTGCTCAGACTGGCGGTCGTACAGGACGGAGGAGGAGACAGGAGAGAGGATGAGATCTGAAGCAGGCAGGTTTACCTTTGGATTCAGTTGGCTGATGTCGTAGCGCTTCTCACTGAGGTTGAAGAGCTAAAGGAAGTAAAAACAATATTAGAAGAGGCATTAAATGAGCGAGGCAGGACAAAAATACTGGCGCATTCTTACAGCCAGCCCAGTGAGCATATGAACAGGTCATGTGGGGGCTCATGCTGCCATTTTTAGCGTCCGGCAGTGGTGTTAAATTAGCAGACACACAATGAGTGAGTCAGTCCTGGACAGAGCTTTTTGTAACTTAACCTGTAACCTAATAATGTAGTTAGCAGTCAATGAACTAGTTGTTACCCTTACTGGGAAACGTCTTTATTAACTGGCTGCTCGTGTGCTGGCGACTAAGAATCCATTTCCTCCCACTTCCTCCCTTCGACCCCCTGTTTGTTTGGTTTTGGAAATGCAGTGAAAAAGGTGAGGCCACGCCCACATTTTTACACAAACTTTTGATCATTCTTTAAATCCATGTGGAAAATTCCAAAGTATAAAAAGTCAGGGTCCAGTTAGGGCTGCTAAGTTTAGTAAAAGATTAAACACACATTGACTGAGGGTGTGTCACTGCTGTCCAGAGTGGATTATATCCTACACTGCAGACATGGACAGTAGGCCACAGTTTTAGGGAACAACAGGAGCGATGGTTTGAATTATGAAGGGAATGAAGAAGCATACAGATGCAGATGTTATGTAACCACTCTGTTGCATGAATTTGTGATTGGACCTGAGGGAAATCAGCTGGTGATGATCTCTTGGAATTATTCAATTTTCCCATCTAAACTAAAATAAATTATGGCGATTTTATTTTGAAACCCTACCAGGTAGTTGTGACCGTGTTTGGATCGCAGCATGGAGGCGACCTCCCTCAGGTTGGCGGCGTAGCTCTGCTCCTCCACGCTGCTGGGGAAGGAGACGGAGATGATCCGCTCTGTGATGTAGATCAGGTCCAGCTCGTAGTTCTCCTCCAGGGCCTGCAGCAGACTCGCACTCCTGCAGAGGAAAGGAGACGAGTTCACAGTTCGAGCTGGGTAATTCTGACTATCAGCTGATAGAGAATCTGATGCAGGCCACTAGACCGCAAAAGATAGATTTAATACCCCGAAGTAACGCAGCGCATGTGATTTATACACTGCAGCTGAATGGTTTTAACCAAAGGCTGCAGTGAAAGCTGGGGAGTTTGATCTAGCTAGCAGTTTTTGTTTCATTTAGAGAGACGATTATCTACCCAGTGCACTGTATGGGCAGAAAGGGCTACTTCACCGAAGCTCAGATGGAAGCAGTCACGTGATGTTTTAGGCAATAAGCTGACAGAATTTTATGTATAATATTATTATGATGGACACAGTGATTTCTTGCATCTTTTTCAGACATAATTTCAGGTTAGTTTGCACTTTAACTTGGATCATTTCACATTTACAGTCACTTATTTGGAGCCCGAAGCACAAAAAATGTGTGGCTTCATGAGTTGTCTGCAAACTGAATGTCCTCAGTGATGCAAACTCCATTTCAGAATCACTAGAACACAACATTCTTTCTTCAAGCCAACATGGAACAAATATCCTAATATGGAGAAGGCAATGCACCATATAAATACCAAATCCACAATGACATCACTAAATCTCAGTGGGGTTTGAGCTCTCCCCGCTGCATCAAACACGGTCACGTTGTTAGACTTTGGCTGTCTGCAGCGCAAAGTGAGCGAGGGGAAGGTGATGCAGCCGGTGAACACAGCAGGGGGCTGCAGGATATGAGCGCCACGCAAACTGATCAGTGATGAGCAAACGTGTTTTGGTAAATTTCGGAAGAGCGGTGGTTCTGCCGAGTCTTTTTTTGTTGTTGTTGTTCAGATTAGATCTAAAGTGAAGAGATTAAGGAGGCCCAGATGAAAAATGTCAGAATTTCCTGATTGATCCATAATTTATTTTTCTTAAGCCCGTCATGTCTGGCAGTTTTTGCAATCGGAATGATGATCCGAATGTGCTGATGTACCAGACATATTTGCTTTTACAAAAACAGCTCTATAAGTTTCCTATAGGCTATTCTTGTTAATGTTTGAATTTTTATTTTTTTATTTATTTTTTCTTTTATTTATGCCAGAGCTGACAGGCAATAAGGAAGGGGATAGAAAAGAGTGGAAAATAAAAATAAAATTTAAAAAAAGAGGGGGAGGAGAGAAGCAAAGGGGAGAAAGGGAAAAAAATAATGGAAAAAAGCAGATATACATACATACACATATTCACATATTTATACACACACACACACACACACACTCTTGCTGTTTGCAGTAATGTGTGTATATGCGTCTCTGTCATGGAATGCACTCAATAATGAGGGTAAGAAACCGCAACCATGCCCCCTGCGATCCAGAGGCGAGTAGGGAAGGACCCAGGGGACCCGGACCATCCACAGCCCACTAGGAGCTCAGAAGACCATTTCCTGATTGATCCATAATTTACTCTCGGGCTCTTGAGAATATGAGAGCAGGTGTTGCTCTTTGACTTTTCCAGATGTCTAAACAACATTGAGATTTGGCTAAAAAGTGAAGGGCAAAAAGAAATATTTCAGTAATCCGAGAAGATTAGTAGAAAAATGATGTGCCTTTACAGCTATATGAGCCCAATGTGCAGCACTCAGTGAGACAAGAAAAAAACAGAAGTTACATAAAAGGCAAAAAAAATATTTCTAATAAAATGTCATCTGCTAGTTTTAATTTGTGTAGCTGGAGTTGCTGTCACAACCAAATTAGAGTTTTCTTACTTTTGAACCAAATTTAGTCTCTTTAGACTTTTGCTTCACAATTTCCAACCAAATTTGGAGGTAAACTGACGTCCTCTCAAAGGCCAGGACGGACCAATCAGATTTACCCCCCAAGAAACGGCATCCATGGATGCCTGGTGCCCGGGGGTGTGTCTCTGACAGATGTTCTCCCCACACTGTGTTACCAAATGCACTTCACAGACTTATGTCCAATCCCACTGTTATATTTATATTTCTCAAAGATGCTGCTTTGGAGATATATTTAAAAACTGTGTTTGACTTTGTTAATCTGTGAAATCGTTGGTATGCTGTAGATCAAACATGCACCATTCTGTGCTAACAATCTGCTGCAAAAAGCAAAGTCAGTGGAGACCCGTGTCTGCGTGTGTGTCTGTGTGTGTCTGCGTGTGTTCCTCCCACCATTTGCATGCAATTACTGAAATCTCTCTTGGAAATTAAGAAAAAAAAATCCAGCAAATTAGAAACAGAGGAACAATGAACAATAATTGTACCATACCCAATATTCACCAGTAATCCCTGGAGGAGGCCACCAGTGATATGCAGATAATAATGAAAGATAGCAATCAGCTGTCATAAATCTAAAACTGACACACAAAAAGATGTACACAATGAAACCCCCTAAAAAGCAGGAAAAGAAGAAACGAAAAACAACAGATTACCACCGGGGAGTCGCACACAGTGGTAATCTTGTGAACGCCTATCCATTATGCTTCAGTCACACAGGAGTAAAAATAGGACGGCAACCTCCTTGTGACAAAAAAAAAAAAAAAAAAAAGTGACAAATTTAAACTGGTTGTCGTGTCCAACTGGTTACCCCAGAGGTTGATGGTGCAAATACCTGAAATCACGTTTTCACGTTTTCATTGTAAGGTCATTATTTGTGGAGGACTTTTGGAATTTCTCTGTCAGATCTACAAGTTTCTGGCTGGACCCCATTCAGCTGCAAAGTGATAGCAGACCCCGATCCCCGTCACAGAAGCAACCGTTTCAAAGGCACCGAGATCGCACATGGCTGCAATAATTCTGGTGATGCTGCAGTCTCCAAACGCTGTTTTTCCAAGTGTGACTGTAGCATGACTGCATGTGCTCAGAAGGTATGAAAATGAAATGTAGGTTTGAGATTGCTTTTATAACCATTACGGCAAATTTTAAAATCCAAATTTCTGACGACGTATTCTATTGCATTGCCTAACTGATTTGATTGCAGATGTCTGGATTTGCTGCAGTCACTCTGCAGGCGCTGATGTGCAGCCACACAGGCTCCTTCTGCGGCTCGCTCTCTCACGGGTGATAAACAGACCTCGACTGATCGGGCCCGTTTCAGACTTTTTGCCTTTGCAGAAAACAGCAACCATAAAGAGACCGTAAAGAAGTGAAGTGGTTGAGCTGAAGGCGGAGAGTGAGTTGAAGAGGTTACATGAGAGGTGTCTGGAGCCAGACTGCAGCATATTTCCCACATTTGTCAGCTGTGAGTAGCCCCTGAGGAAATTGCTCATATGTCTGGGAGAGAGGATCACTCCAGCTTTACTCTTCAAATACTGTAACCTGCTCTGTACATCTGGAGCCACTCAAAACATGCTTACTGGAAATTATTCATCACTTCAGATAAAAGAAAAAGATATCTCACACGTGTCTACTGTGCTGAGACAGAAGTCTTATCAAAGTTTTGAAAAATACTTCTCCAACTTGCGTCTCCTCTTTCTTACCATTTCCATCTTTCTTGTCCTTTTCCCCCTCCCTACATCTCCTTATGAACGTCTTTCACCTCTTAGTGCAGTCAAAGCTAATATAGACCTGTGCCTTGTTCCCATTCCAGATTCACCGGCATGTGTTGAACGGCTGAGTGCCAACCTGCTTCTCATCAGCTAAAGAAATCAGGCGATTGCTCCTTTTCTGCATACCGCATTTGACGAATGACGCATTATCTCTGCATGCTCAATTTCAGTGCTGCAGTGATCTCATTTGTCAATTCAGACAAACGCTGAACCTTTTTTTTTTTTATATTAAATCTTTTTTTTTTGGGGGGGGGGGGGTTAAAATAAAGGGAAAAAGGGGGAAATGGGAAAGAAAAATTCTCCGAGATATTTGCAATAACATTCGACAACCAGGATTTCTGTAGTTACTGCCATTCAAAATACTGTGCACCCTACTGACTCCAGCTGATAATCGGACTTCTCATACTTCCTGGTGGGTAAATACATACATCCACATATTTTTCTCATGACCTGAAAGGCCATGTGGCCGACTGGATGATTAAAGCTTGAAGAAACAAGACATAAATCAAATTAAACTATTTATTAATTTAACAAACAGCTGAGAAGCAACCTGATGGTGTCAGATGGACCAAAGCATAGAGTCCCAGAGGTGTCCTATTAGATTTAGGTCAGGCGAGCATGGGGGCCATTCAGGGGTCTCGATTCCTACATCTTCCATGCCTCCTGCATACTCTGGCCAAATGACGTTGGTCATTGTTGTGCAGCAGGAAGCCTACTGCACCAGCACAGGGTCTGGCAGTGGGTCCAAAGGTTTCATCCAGATACCAAATGGCAGTCAGAGTGCCGTTGCCTAGCCTGAGGTGTCACACTGGTCATGCTGAACGATGTTACAGGTAGCATAATGTTCTCCACGGCTTCTCCAGACCCTTTCACATCTGTCACATGTTTTCGGGGTTAACCTGCTCTCATCTGTGAAAAGAACAGGGTGCCGGTGGTAGACGTGCTAATTAAGGTATCCTACAGCAAATGCCAATCATGCTCCACGGTGCCAGGCAGTGAACACGGGGCCCACTGGAGGACGTCGGCCCCTCAGACCACTCTCATGAAGTCTGTCTCTGATTGTTTGGTCAGAGACATTCACACCAGTGACCTGCTGGAGGTCATTTTGGAGCTCTGGCAGTGCTCATCCTGTTCCTCCTTGCACAAAGGAGCAGACACCGGTCCTGCTGATTGGTTAATGACCTTCTACAGCCTTGTCCAGCTCTCCTACAGTAACTGCCTTTCACCTGGAATCACCTGGAAATTAAGACTGTGCTGGGAGACACAGTAAACCTTCTGGTAATGGCACGTATTGATGTGCCATCCTGGAGGAGCCGGACTACCTGTGCAACCTCTGTAGGGTCCAGGTAACACCTCATTCTACCAGCAGTGACGCTGACCCCAGCCAAATGCAAAACTAGTGGGAAAAAAAGTCAGAAAAGATGAGGAGGAGGAGGAGGGAAAAATGTGAGTGTCCTCCACCTGTAAAACCGTTCCTGTTGGGGGGTTGTCTCATCCTTGCCTGTCTAGACCAGATCAGTATCCTAGAAGTTTAACTGACATGATGCCGAACTCTGATTAAAAAGCATTCCTTATAAAACAATCTTTCTGCTATAATAAGATTGCACATGTGATTATACTGATAATAATCCAGCGCCAAGAAGTCTCTGCTCGACACTCCAGCACAGTAATTGCCAGATAGCGAGACTAAAACTATTATCAAGTTTTTTTTTATGATAATCTCTTTGTAAACTGTCCAATATCATCACAGCCATATTTTTTTTTTATAAATGTTGTGTTTACAGCTTGTTACACTACCTCTAAGTTGCCTCTAAGAAATTAATTATACAGCTTTAAAGCTCCGGCCTAAGCTAAGTTTGCTTAAATGCCGGTCTTAATATTTTACATCATGCTATGTCCTAATCTCCGCTTCAGGTTTCATTCTTGTGGCCATTAAGAATTCTGGTTTTATTCAGCTTCAATTTAAAAACTAAGTTAAAAATAGTACAGAACATGCTGTATGAGCATCTATACTACCTACCTATTTAAACTTAAATCACATTTATTTATCTACCAAACCCATCTGAACCCAGCAGTTTGATTGGATAAGTTAATTTAGCTGGCGCGTTACACCGGTCAGCTGTCATATGACACAGTAAAAAACCGTTTTCCTTTACACGGATGGAAATCAGGTGTAATCTTCACAGTAAATGAACTCTCACATACTCTGCATGGGCTGTTAAACACGCTGATGTTCCAGATGTTGAACTGTTTTTAATTACCTCGCGTCGTCTACGTGAATTGCTGCGAGGGAGCCAAACTGTCATTCAAGCTCCGCACGGCGCGCTGTTGTGTTGCGCCATCGAGTTTGACACATTAGTTACACAACTGACAACACGTGTGGCTCCCCGAGGACCGAGGGCGAGAGGGACTGACACCAGATATCTTTATGTCCAACAGCACACCGAGAGGTCCGAGTTCAACAGTGGGGCGCGCCGCTCTCACCGAGTCCCCTGGTAAAAATCAGCCGGTGTCGTGTTACATCTTAAAATTTCATTTTCGAGTTCCTCACATATCAAAGCTGGATGTAGAGAATGGACAGAGCTGAGCTTGATATTTGCTTCACCTCCTTCATTATAAATCTGAACTACTGCTGAGAGCGGGGAAGATTATTTTCTAAGATAATTAAACAAATACGGCCCGATAATCCAAACGAAACCTTATATGGGAAAGACTGAGAGGAAAAAACAGAGAAGAAAGAAAACAAAACAAAACGAAAACCAGAAGAGGAGGCGATAATAGAAGAGAAAGACAGGACTGAAGAAGAGAGCTAGCTTGATGGTCTGCGTCGTGACTCCATGCTCTTTGAGGATTTTGTCGAGCCCTGCAAATCACAAAGAAAAACTTTATTATTCTGTTTTGCATGCACGCCGAGATTATTCTTAACAAGCATTTAAAAACTGAAAAAAGAAATCAAGTCGGTTAAAGAGACCTTCCAACCATCAGGCGTCCTGCTCTGAGCCTCAGCCGTCCATGTAACAATATCAGCAGTACAGCCTTGTTAGTGAATCTCAATCATTTGGAATTTGGTAATCATACTAATAGTTATTAGAGCTGTAGCAGTGTCAAGGATCATTTTCTTGTATATATATATATGTATATATATATATATATATATATATATATATATATTTTTTTTTTTTTTTTTTTGGAACCACAGCAGTCTCCTCAAAGGGCAGCAGGTGTCCAGTGCTTCCAAATATATTGTGCAATATGTGGCCTTTTCTTTGAAATAATACAGAACTGGAGGCTCAGGGTAATTTAGAGATGACATTTTTCCAGCAGACCAGCTCAGAATGCATCATTTGCGATCCTCTCAGCGCCGTCTGCAGCACATGTAACAGAGCAGCAATGCAGCTAAGCTGAGGGTGCTTCCAGCTTTCCCTTTTTAACTGTAACTCCAACTTACTGCATGTACATCTATAAAGAAAACAGCCCTGAAAATCCAGCTGAGGTAACAACACTGACAGAAAACTCCAGTGGACACCTTGGAGTCTGTTGTCCTGACGTGATCTACCAACACCGCCGTTCTTCATGCTGTTCAAATGAGCCCGACTGTAAACTCGTGTGTGAGCCAACTGTCTCCGGCCCTGTGATGTAATGCTGTATAACGGGCAGTTACTGAGCCTGAAATTGTTTTCAGCCCTTTGAAAATAAACACACTGAGAGACAAAAATCTGATCATTGCTCCACAGAGTGTAGCACACCTTAGGGTGAAGAGTGGGGGGGTCTCTTATATGCTGTGAAGGTGCCGTGTGAGGACGGCTTCACATGGCACCTTGACAGAGCAAAGCAGAGAGGCCCTCGCAGAGGAAGTGTGGCTGAAAGTGACTGACTGTGTTTGGCTCCACTAAGCCTCCCCCTCAGACCGGTTTGATGGGGGTGGGTGGGGGAACGGGGTCAGAGGGCATGTGGACTTATTCACTCTCCTGTGATGTTTGGGTCACATGTACACAGGAAGGGGCTGTTATCCATCATCATCCATTATATCAGATTGGCTGGCTAACCATCAGTCAAGAGCACCCCTGGCCTCCCTGAATGAGCATTAGTCCACTCAGCAGACTGAGTGAAGAACTTACACTCTATTATAAAACTGCAGCTTCATTTTCAGGTTATAGATGTTTTCACTTTTTTTTTTAATGTTACATTTAATATTAAGCTTTCTAAAAAGGGGGGGGGGCACTGCGTTTTCATGCATGGAATCAGTTGGAATGCAGGTGGAGAGGTGGTGTTTGTGCTACTGTCTGTATACGTTTTTAGAAAGTATTTTGCAGAAGAATCCTGGGTCAAGACGGGCAGCACTGACTTGGCTTTTGGATGGTGGAGGTAAACAGAGGCTCCCTATGGAAACTGTTGCAAGCACAGGGAGAAGATGGTAACCCCACACAGAGGACCTTCTCTCTATGAGGCAAGAGCTAACCACTGAGCCACCATGCTAAATATCTCTATATTAAAGGCCAGGCATGAACTGGAGACATTTCAAAGTCCATGTAAAGTTTCATTTTCCCGCTACTGCAACGTCTGCTGACACACAAATACTACACACCAGCAGAAATCAAAATAAAAGCAGCTGTATAAAAATGCACATTTAAGAGAAATGAAAATTGAGACTAAATGAGACCAAGGGTAGAAAACTGAAAATAACATAACTTTACATTCAAAGACCCGGCTCCCCTCATAGCAGCTTCTAGGTCCCCTTAACGGGGTACTTAACCAGGAAATTGCATTTTTATAACTGTGGAAGGCTTTCACTAGCAGCTACAGGAAGGTTATTTAACTCCAGGCCAACATTAGACCCTTCGACATTCCTAGGAGGCATTGCTGGTATTCTCTGAGTCTTAATATGCCAATTACAGCAATATTAATTACAGAGAAAACAGTTCTCTTTCAAAGAGTGGTAAATTTGGAGATCTGAGGAACATCAATCAAGTTCATGAGTTTCTCAGCAAGGACGCTCCCGTTTGTGTCCTGTTGTTTTAACTGGTTCAGAAAAAGATTCAAATACGCCTCTTCAATGTCATCGACCCTGCACGCTGAAAAATGATGCTTAACCGGTCCGATTTAAGATGACGCCCTTTACAAGCGTCCAGATCCGATGAGTCGGGAGAGAGATCCGTCGCATTATTGCCACAGCCTGATGTCACCAACGTTAGCAGGCCGACGTGTGCACATCCGAGACGCTTTGAGAAAGAGAACGGGCTGATCATAACACATATTCTAGAATCCTGCTGCAGTGTTTCCACTTTGCTGAATCAAGAATTTGGAACACATATCTGTATTAAATATCAAATTCCCTGGGGGGCCTGAATGCATACACATACATAGGCACAAACACAAACATATCAGATGATGGAGTATTTTCCCAGAACAGGCCTGTTTATTTTGATAAATTCTCTCCTTCGCTTTCCTCCCCTCAATTCTACATCCCGAATGTTCACATGAGCCAGTTGCCCAACTGAGGTGACACAAAGCAATCCCCCCCCCCCGTTCGGTCTGCACTTCGGCCTAAGCGTTTCAACATGTTGCAAAGGGGCTCCAAAGTGCAGCGAGTCGCCAGAGGAGGACAGAGATGAATGAGCGAGAGACGACCTAAAGGAGAGGGTTCAGAGGCAGATGCAGAGCATGAAGAGGGCTGAGTGCTTGTGCTGAGTGGTGATGAGGGCGTTGCTGTGCATCAGTGTCAGGAAAAGACCAAACTTTTCTCGGGGTAAAGGGACGCCAACACAGGACACGGAGCCACCAGCACGCAAACAAACAAAAAAAAGAAAAAAAGTCTTAATTAGAGACTGCCAGAGAGCTGTCGTTTATATTGTGCTGCAAAGACAGCGGTTAATTCATAGTTTTTGCTTCAAATTAGTCTGAATTGTTGTGCAGCGGATTTTATGAGCCACGAGATTTAAGCTAAACTGCAACCATCTGGGAGAGTAAAGGCACTGAAGCCAGGGTCAGTAGTAAGACAAAAACTTTCACTGTGGTCACATTGATGTTTCTGCCTCTGAAAAACAGAACGACATCATGATGTTTGACGAGTTCATGAATGGAGCGTCTACAGCAGCTCAGCAGAGCAGCTTAACAGAAAGAATGAAAGGATCTTAACAAGCAGCAGTTTCCCAGTGCAGAAAAAGACATTAAGGTCCTAAACACGACACAATCCGCATCCCATCTCCTTTGGGAAGCAGCATTGGGAAAGGGGGGGGGGCAAGGTAGCGGGTGAGGAGGAGGAGGAGGAGGAGGTGGGAACTGGAGTGGGGGGTCCTCCAGGCCCTGTTTCCAGATGAAAAACATCTGGGGAGGTTGACTTTACAAGCAGGCCATACAAATTAACCATCTGAGAAAGAGCGAAGCAATGAGGGAGGAAAGGGGGGAGGGAAAAGACGTTGGGGGCTGGTAAAAGTCTGCGAGGGAGACGAGAGAAACTTTTTCTGTGACAAAGAAAAAAAATTGAGCATGAAACGCGAAGGAGAAGCAACAAGAGGCTTTCGAGTAAATCCATCCTTTCATCCACTGCATCCTACCTTCCTGAAAAGGTAGCCCGTACTCCATCGCCAAGCCCCCCTCAGAGAGGAGAGCCGCCTCCTTAAAGACCCTCCTCGGTTCATCTCTGGAGAGCTGCCTCTGTTTCCCACTGCTCTGCGTCCGGCAGTGAACTTCCCTCTATGAAACCTCTCCCTTTTCTCTGACAGCAGAGGAGCAGAAGAAGAGGAGTGAAAAAAAGAAGGAAAAAAAAGGGCTCTATTTTGGGCAGTTGCCTGCAGTGGGCCACTGCATGCTCGAGCTCAGAGCTGACTCCTCCACAGAGCTCCTCGTCCCGTTCCTTCTGCCTGCTGTGTGTTCTCCCATCCCTCTCTTTCTCCGCCGTGGGCTACCCTCCCCCTCTGCCTCCCACCACGTTATCTCTCTCCCCCCATATTCAACTTTTCCCTCCCTCGCTCCCATGTCTCTTCTCATCTTTGCATGGATCTAAATAGCCGAGCCTTTCCGTCTCTTTGGCCAAACATGTGGCAACTGATGCATGTTTGTAGAAATAAACACACACAAATCAGCTGAGTGGAGCTGCTCATTACTGCACGTCCTAAGTCATATCGGTTCAAACGTAATCATGCGCCTGTTTGTGTCATCTTCTCAACTTTCTTACGCAAGAAGCTGCAGATTCGCAGCAGAGGGAATAGCCAGGGAAGTGAAATCAGAAAAAGGGGAAGCAAAATGATGCAGCTCCGCTTAAGTGCTTAATACGGATAAAAGAAAAGCACCCAAAATGGTCGTGGGAAGGAAGAAAAACAAAGCTGAAGCAGAAACCGATGCAGTACACCGAGAGCAGGTCATGTAGTCACAAGATAAATCTCTGTGACGCTCCAGGGCGATGAGGCGTGGCCGAACACGTCACTGCGTAACCACACAGCAAATGGCGGTGACAAGACAGCAGCAGCTGCACTCGCATACAGACACAGTCCAAGAGACGGGCACAGTACAGACACGTGATCATGCAGTAAGCATAAAATCACTAATTCATCTCATCACACACATACACCGAGGGTGTGATTCAGACTTTGGCCCTCGTTTAAGGCGCTGACCAAATTGTGCCGGACTGGGAAAACTCACGAGACTTCTTTAGGATTGTCTCAAGCAACTGTGCTGCAGAAGAAAACAGAGGGATAACATAGGAAATGCCAACATAAGCAGCCACACACACCATACCCCAAAAAAGCCACGCTGCTCTGTTTGTGTGTATTTTTGGTCCTTGTGGGGAAAGCGGGCACTCGGCTTTGGGTGGTAACTCTAAATTGGTTACTCGATCCTTCCTTTCTCAGACAAAATACAACTCACAGGAAGTTCTGTCGCAGACAAACAGTGCCCAGCAAGTCCAAAGCAAACATGAATCCCCTAATTTTTGCGTGTGTTGTCATAACATCGAGCGTACATGAAATCTATTACTCTCAAGTTATTGGCAACAAGAACCAACAATCATGCCAACTCTTCAAAAAGAGTACCAATGACAAAAATTATTAGTTTGAAATATGTTTCTATCCAATGCTACCTGTGGAGTCTGGGCTGAAAACCAAAGTGTCCACAGACTCCAGCAACACAGCAGTCACTTCCAGACACACAACAATGTTTAAAAAGCAGCCGTAGAAATCCTGGATGGCTTTAGAAGTTGTTCATATCTGCTAATATAGATGCATCACTGAGCCCGATGTTGTATGATCACTCCTGAAAGATTTCATCCGGTGCCCACATTTAGCCCCCGGGCAGGAAGTGTGGGTCAAACAGCATATATAATGAAAAATAAAGTAAGCCTGCAACATTAAAAACATATAAAGTTGGGACATTATTAACCCCGTAAGCCAGAGTATTGAGCGTTGCCATCAAAGAAAACCTCGTGCATAGATGAACCATGCCAGCAGCTTTGATCCACTGGTCCATAACTTATCTGTCATTGAATTTATGTATTTGCAGATTAACCTACTCTTTACTTAGCATAAGGATTCAATTCAATTTTATTTTTATTGTAAGGTAAAGACCCTGCAATAATTACAGAGAAAACCCAACAGTCAAAACGACCCCCTCTGAGCAAACGCTTGGCAACAGTGGGAAGGAAAAACTCCC
Source organism: Pterophyllum scalare (assembly GCA_024447675.2). Lineage (NCBI taxonomy): Eukaryota > Metazoa > Chordata > Actinopteri > Cichliformes > Cichlidae > Pterophyllum > Pterophyllum scalare. Next base: position 88,780 of record JAMQGT020007440.1, on the reverse strand, counting down.
TTTTAACAGGAAGAAACCTCCGGCAGAACCAGGCTCAGGGAGGGGCAGCCATCTGCCGCGACCAGTTGGGGCTGAGGGGAGAGAGACAGGACAAAAGACATGCTGTGGAAGTGAGCAAGAGATTAATAATAACCAATAATTAAATGCAGAGTGGGGTATAAACAGAGTAAAAAAAGAGGTGAATGAAGAACAAACACCCATCAGTGTACCACAGGAACCCCCAGCAGCCTAGGCCTATAGCAGCATAACTAAGGAATGTTTCATGGTTACCTGATCCAGCCCTAAATATAAGCTTTATCATAAAGGAACGTTTTAGGGAGCTGGTTCCACAGAAGAGGGTCTGAAAGCTGAAGCTCTGCCTCCCATTCTACTCTTAAGCATCCTAGGAACCACAAGTAAGCCAGCAGACTGAGAGCGAAGTGCTCTATTGGGGTGATATGGAACTATAAGGTCTTTAACATAAGATGGGGTCGGATTATTCAAGACCTTGTATGTGAGGAGAAGGATTTTAAATTCTATTCTGGATTTAACAAGAGCCAATGAAGAGAAGCCAATATGATTATATTATATGAGTCTATTAGATAAACTGACACCAGGCCTATAAGAAAAATAAACCCTATACTTTACTGCAGTCAAAAGCTACATCTGCACTTTGGTTACATTTTAAAGAGTTTCCACAACAAGAATAAACAGACAAAACCTTTTAAAAAATAGCGCACCACACGGCAGCCTGTGGTGGGCCTGATTTGGAGGTGCAGGACACTGGACTTCACCTGCCACAGACACTTACACGGCTGTTTTAGTTTACAGTCCACACATCACCAGGTTTCATTTGCCACAACCACAATTTTTCCAAAGTATTTCTATGTTATGCTATTATCTAGTTCTACTCCACCATTTTTAGGGTGTAAATATTACACATTGTACTCCACACCATTTATCCGAATGCTTTATTTAACTTTTATTTTTCAGATTTTAAACCAGAAATCTACTAATATTTGATGCTGTATTGATAAGAATAAAGCTACCACACACTATATAAGTAATTAAATAAAAAAATCCAGCTGCAACATTACAACAATTAAACACATTAATAAACCAACAATTAAGGTCTAATAATGGAATTAATTTTTCCTGAAGAAGCACCCCCGCCACACTCACCGAGCACAGGAGAAAGTGTAAATAGACTTTGCATCACATCACACTGCATTGCTCACATTAAGCTTAATCAAAGTCCCTCTTGGCAGCAGTCGCCACTCGATGGCCTTGTTGGCACCATCTCCGGGCAGTTTATGTCCTGTCGCAGATGTAAACGTAACCAGCCCGCTTTGTTGGTCTAGCTCTTTTTTCTCCCTTTTTCTTTTTTAAGAAAATAGCTGACTGTTTGGGTGTAGGGTTGCAACATGTGCCATACAACTGCCATCTCCAATAGAGTTCTACTCTGCATTCTTTAAGTATAACGTCTCTGTTTATATGACATAATAATTACAACCAAAAGCAATCAAGATTAAAGGTCTAATTAGCTGTTTGCAAAGACGTGCTTGACGTGGACGTTTAATGTTTGATATTTTTGAGAAATGCATGGATTGAGATTCGAGTCTCACCAGATTCTATTGTGCATCAAGTGTAAACTTAATGTGGCTGTCCTTCATGGCAACTGGGACACCTCCTTCCACCCATACTTTACAGCTTTTATACACCAAACATCTGATCTCTCAGCCAGAGCTGCAGAGACAGATCCATCAGCTCCTTCATTCCAGCTGTCTAAGCAAACAAGAAGAATGGACCTGAGAAAAAAAACGCAGGTAAACTCATTTAAAAAAAAAAAAAAAAAGTGAAACTCACCATGGTGTCTACATGTTTGAGAGGGAGGTCACTGCTCGGTGCCTGTTCAGAAACGACAAACAGAAACGGTGAGTTCTATACCTGCCGATACACTTTGTTATGTCACGTCATCACACGAGGAAGCTACACTCGGAGCCATTCTTTGCCCTAATGTGGCCTGGAGTGGAGTAGGACTCCACCTTGAATGTGTGGGACCATCTATAATCCCTCTGTGCAAATATTTACACAAAGAGACAAGTCTGCTTCCATTTGCCAAGACCAGAGAGTCCAGCCGAGGAACTCTTTTTCAATGCCATATACAGCTATGGACAGAGAGAGAGAGAGAGAGTCAGGCAAAGAGTTGGGGACAAGGAAAGAAAGGCAGAAAGAGGTGGGAAGGAGCTGATGGATATTTAAGACATGAGAATACAAGAAAAATTAGGCAGAGGTGGGATTTGGGGTACAAAGAGGAAAGGATAAAGGCAGAAAGAGAGTTTCATGGCCGAGAACAGAAGAAGAAAACATCAGAGCAATCTGTGATGTCATCATGAGCTTGTGTGGGTTCAACTAACCTCAGCCTAACACACACATGCAGACAATACTAAATGAGGCTTAAAATGAGTCATATATACACACACTGTACAGAGATAAAAGTAAAAGACTAGTGCACACTTTGTAGGGTCAAACTTTACGGACTGTGCAGAGCAGATTTGAAGTGGCATTTGTGACATTTGAAGATCCAAGCTGCTGCAGGTTTTCATGCACAGAGCTGCCATCACCAGTCTGCATCGAATGTTGGGTTTGCTCTTTTTGCCTCAAACAGTTTTGAAATCACAAAGCAGTTCAGACTTTAGATGGTATTATGTTAAATAGGAAAGAGACCTGAAGTGCAGCTACAGCTAATTTCCTCTCTCTTCACTTGAAGTATGGAAAAACATTCCAAAATTTTCAAAAAATGATGGAAATATCCTAAATAAAAACATCCATATAGTAGTCCTGCTTTGGTACTCAGGTATTTATTGGCCAAGGATGAAAAATCTCCTCCCTGTTAAAGATTTATTAAAAGTCATGAATGGTGACCGTCTCTGCCTGCCTCATGCACTCTTATTAAAAATGGGTCACAACGATAAGGTCTCAGTTTTTAAACTGCACAAATCAATTTAATGAAAGTTGTTGTACAAGTAGTTGCCAAACATACTCAAACACGGTGCATTTTCCTACAGACTACTGTAGCTGCATTTAGCCTGTGTTGGCAAGCAGACGGATCCTCCTCACCCCACCGAAGATCGGCGAAGTTTAAAGTCCTTCAGCTCTTCACAGACCGTTTGAACCTTTAGCCGGATGAAGACCGTGTGACGTGAGTCGCAGACATTGGTAAATGACACACACTGATACGTTCAGCTGATGCATACAAAAAATGTGATCGTTCAGTGAGTCAAAGTGCAGCAGTGTGGCTCACTGAAGAGTTCTTTATTATTTTTGGACAACACCACCAAGGCACGAAGAAATGAGCGTCAGGCTGCGGTTACAAAAGCAGTCTGTAGATCGTCGATGGTTGGGAATTTGGCAACAATTCAAAAAATATAGCAGAATAATGTCACCTTATCCTTTAAATGCACAGATGAGAAAACGCTTAATACTCTAAATTCTAATCTGAGATGCAGGACTTCATTCTTTAATCCTGCTTGGTAGTAACTGCTGGAGAGTCCCACACAGAGAGCTGGGCTGCGACACCCAGGATGGATCTGCTTCTGCAGAACGTTCCAGTGGAACATAAACAGCAAATGTAAACAGTTAATTACAGTCTGAGTGTGCAGGCCCTAGAATCCCGACTCCAAACACCCAGACTAAACCACCGACCACGGAGAGCGCGAGAGAGCTTACAGCCATCTGAACTCGACTCCAAACTGCAGCATTTATGACAGAAAGTTAACAGCAAGTGGGATTACATTATCAGCGTCGTGCTGGACGCGCAGACCACCCTTCTCCGTGTTGTGCACGCAGACAGAGTTGCTTCTAAGAACGAAGGAAAAGGAAACAGCAGGCTGATGTCTGGGCCTGTAAATGCAGGCTGTGGATTTCACTGTGAGGCCAAAATTTGCAGCCGCAGGCATTTTCACACAAATAGAGCCTATTGTGTGTAATCCCAGAAAAACACACAGAGACGCAAACAATTCTCACAATGATATATTCTAACATGTGCATTTCCGCTTTGCAAGATTACAGCCAGATGGCTGCTTTGTATCCATGTGCATGTCGTCCCTTGGAGATGCAAATGATTCAGAGAGCACAAGAACGCCGTGGAAGTTTTGGATCAGCAAAAAGGCCGACAGAGGAAGTGTTTGCAGTTTGTGTCAGTGATCTTCAAAGGAAGCATTTGAAGGGGGACTTTGATATAGACATTACCATTTTTTTTTAATTTTTTTTTTTAAACAGGGCAATTTTTGCAGTCTGTGCACAATAAATGTCACAATTTTGAAACAAGAAACAGGCCCAGCATTCATAAACTCAAAGACTCTAATGAATAAATGCTTTAAAATTAAACTAAGTCATCTGTCCCAGCTTTGAATTTCAGATTCCAGATCAAGAGGTGAACCCTTAAAGTCCAGGACTGTGTTCAGATTCACAGTGGAGGGAAAGGATGCAAATAATGATTTTTGACAGCCAAAACTGGACAAGATCACAGAGTTCATCATTCAAAGAAATGACAGTAAAATCAACCCTGCAGAAACAAAGAATAAGCAAGTAAGATGTGTTCATAGTAACAGTGTTCAGCCCCTTTGAATCACACAAAATTTGAGGAAAAATCAGCTTTTTGGCAGCAAATTTTCCAGGAACCTTCAAGTCAGGTCCAGAGCCTGGCCGGCGACCCCCTGTCAACCTCAGGTTGCTAGGGAAATATGGGTATTAACCAAAAAGTTGAAAAATGGATTTTTCTGGCTGTCATCAGGTGAAATCTGTCACCAAGAAGGTGCTGCACCCAAAAAAAAAAACAAAAAAAAAAAACTGTTTTCTGGCTGCACTTCTGGTTGCATGCAAGTCTACTGGACAATGGTCTTCATAATGGGACTTCACAGACAGACTGCATGTTCACCACCAATTATTTACTCTACAAGATGCCCTCATGAAGGCACAGTGAGTTCTTAAGGCTGCAGATTTAATGCATCACCTAATGCAACATTATTCTGCAACAAGTTGATCTGAAACTCCCATTCCAGCCGTGTTCGTAATGTTTCTTTTCTGAATTAAGAACAAAGCAGATGTAATAACTTGATCTATCTAAAGCCACAATTTAAGACCCTAGAACCTCGTAACGTTGGGATTAAAGCAAGAAACCATGGAGGACAGTAATGGGCACCAGAATCTTGAATGGTATTTTATAGCAAGACGGTCATGGTTCTCATTTTGGTCCAGAATCTCACAGCTCCATATGACAGCGGTGCAAACTTCCAACATTTTAACTCTTAGATGGCCTCCCGCTGCAGGCTGCATGGATGTGCTGTGCCCCAGCAGCACACAACCGCAGAGCAAAAAGACTCTTCAAACATAATCATCATTAAACATAATTACAACAGATGCAGGAATAAAGAGGAGAGGAAAACAAACCAAGAGCTCTGCAGCACCTGCAGGGGCAGAATAACACAAACCTTACAAGTACGTTAGGCCCTTCTAATCATGCCTCACAATAGTTAAGCATGTGCTGTTTCCATACAACTATTAATGTGAGATTGATGCTTTGAACTGGAAATCATTTTTCACTGTGGACAGTCAGATTTTGTGACTCCTCGGCGCATCCCTTGCACAGAGCTATGTCGTCATCTTGAACAAAGTCAGCTGAGGCTCATGAGAGAAGCTAAATGCAGCCTGTTGATCTCCCGGTGTTCCCCAAAATATCCCAGCTTTTGCTCAAAAGGAAAACAAGTTCTCGTTTCACAAGCTCAGAGTGAGGATATCTGGGTGGATCCGGGGTGTTTTTGATCAATAATAATAATAATAATAAAGATTCGTTCCAGAGGTGCCAACAGCTGCTGATTTTGCTAGAGTGTTGACAGCTGACTGAAAAGTAGATGGCCTCCTGTGATCAAACTGCTTTTTCATCACAGATCCTTTTTATATTGACGCTGTTCTTGTGGTCCAGATGGTTTCTATCAAGCATCGCAACCAAAATGAAAGACAGGCCATAGGCTCAAAATCAGGTGTTTGCATATTACAACACTCAATTTAGACCCCAGACCTCCCCTTCCTCCTCCTGCCCCCCCCCCAATCTGCAACAGCAGAAAGAAGCATCATTGTTATAAAATCTGCAGCCACTAAATGCACGTTGGAGAAGAGATCTAATTTAGTTTTAAATTTGTGCTGCTTTAAATAGTTACAGAAAACAGGTCTGAGGTGGGCAAAGCCAAATTAAAGGAATTACAATGATAAGCTCTCTAATGTTTTATAATTATATATATTTTGTTTTTGAATCATCCGTTTCTTCCCATTTAATATCAGATCATCTACAGTTATGGCTCATTGCCTCAGGACTGGTGGCAACTTTATTACTGAGGCATAGGTAAAAGTTATCATACCTGAAATGATGCGTTAAACATCTGAGTGCAGGGGAGAGCTGATGGAAACATGCACATTAGGCCAAAGTTAAGGCAGAGAGTCATTCTGTTCTCTGTGATTAATGTTAACAGCACCGACTGTAAATAAAAGAAGGATGGAGCAACTGTGACATCACCTAGTTGGCTAAGTTTTATTGGGAAACCTTGAGCTGAGCATTTTGGTGTTTGGAAACCAAATGAGATCATCTGATTGAGCCACTTGTCAATCAGACCCAGCGTTCATAAACTCGAAGACCCAAATAATTAAATGCTTTAAAATTAAGGTAAGGTCAGATTTAAAGTATGCTCCACTTTATCCTCTTTTTTTTCTTTTACTCTAATGGGGACCGTAATTTACGAAATGAATCATCTTTTACGTTGGAAGACTGGAAATTAACAAATGAAATCACAGGCTCATCTGTAAAGTCTTTGGTGAGGTCATAAATTAAGGGAGCTAAAAGCTCATTTTCCCATAGATTTTTGTAGAACTGGACTTTTTCCTATCAAAGGAGTCGCCCCCTGCTGGCTCGCAGAAAGAACACGGCACACTGACTTCACTTTTCAGACCTCTTTTACATTCAGTTTGTGGTCTAGGACAGACAGTTGGGGGGTATATCTGAACTGTCTGCCAATGTTTCAGCTTCCAAATAGCCCCCCCACCCCCACCCGCCCGCCCCCGGTAGTGTAGAAGTTGGTACCATGTTTTTATCATCAGCAATGGCAAATTCCCCTTTAATGCCAATTCAGGTTGCAAATCACATCAAGAATAGAACACTCCGCTTATTCACTAACAAAGAATGAGTTGAGGAGTCTTTAACTTAGTTACTCATGTTCATCTGTCCTTGGAAAAACTGTCACGCGTTAGCGCACAGATGATGAGAAACCATCGACCCAGCCACGTGTCCGTCTCCTCTGAGCGCTGCAGTGTCACCCGGAGCTCTTTATCTCCTCCACCACCACTGCGCCATGTGCTCTCTTTCACATGAACACTGTGGCTCCTTTGACCAATTTACCAAATTACAGCCCGCTCCTTTCAGGAAAGCAGAGGTAGCGAGCACGCTGGGAGTTTCCTCCCATAAGCGGTGGGGAAGAACGTAGACAGTCAGCGAGAGCCTCTCGGGCAAATGACCCAGGGCTAAATATACAGCTGTGCATCTTTAGAGCAAGAGACACAGCCCATTTAGCCTGGCCCAGGCGGCTCGGTGCGGACAGAAGAGCGGTTAAAATCACCACTTTGGGTGTGCGACTGTGGGTGTGAGACACAAAAAGAGAGGCAGGGAGTTTTGCCCTCTCAAAGGAAACAGAAAGCACTCGGCATCGTGAGTGTTGGACGGCTTCAGTGTTTACATGCAGTCGGCAGGCTGAGCATCTAATAAACTAAGAAACTGACAGACAACAGAATGTTTTTTCTTTCCAAGAAAATATTACACTATAATCATATAGTACCGCTGATCTCATCCCTGTGTCTCTATGTATGAGTCAGACTCAGGGAGCGCCCCTCATCCTTTTGCCTCCACCCCCCACCTCGCCCTTCTTCTCTCTCCCTTGACGGCCTTGTACATTCACTTGCTTTCTTTGGAAACTCTGGGAAACACACACCATCTGCACTGGCTGCAGCGTAGCTACGCACCCACGCTGCTCCCCGTGTTTACACTGCACTTTGGACTGCATCCCACGCAGAGCTTAGCAGCCTTAGACGCGCCCATGTTTCGGCTAAGCTGCCGCAAGCCGGGAATGGCACAAAAACTCATTTTACTTTGATAAGGAGCAGCATTCCTTGGCAGCGAGATGAAAAGTCAAATGCATGATCTGAATCAATCCACGTTACACCGAAAGCACCATCAGAGGACCTAATTTGCAGAGAGGGAAACACATTCCCGTAAGACTGATGTATGCCATCTAGAAAGGATGAAATAAAGTGCTACACCATGATTGCTTAATACTGTACCTCAGCGCGGCCACTTACACTCTCAAATGACATTTGCATATAAATTCGGCTGCTGGCACCATCGGGATAGCTCAGTGTCAGTTTAGAAAATAATTAAAAACTGAATACCTTCAATTTCTTGAAGGCGTCAGTGCTGCAGGTGACGCAGCCTGCGACATATGACACTGAACACCTGTAAACTGGCATGTGCAACAGTGCCTTCTAGTGGCATTGTGCACACACTGCAGACCTGGTCACAGAACAATCGTAGCTCACCTGAAGCCAGCAAGCATCAACTGATGCGGTTTTACAAATATGAAAAGCTACATGTCTTAAAGCTGCATTTATACGCAAATTCATAAATAAATCTACATTTACAGTCAGTTTTCAGCTACTTTGGATAAGTCACTATGTTTTCAGTGTAAATCCCCCATAATGCATAGAGATATAACTTTCAGAATAACAGCACATTATAGGGCAATAACTCCCCAAACAATATCATATTAATAAGTTGTGTGTTAATTTGGCGGATGTATCCTGAATGTGTAAAACACAACCTTCAGTGAGTCATTTTCTTTATTTTTTTTAATATTTTTGTTTATGGTGGAACTATCTAAAAACAAAATACAATAACAGCATGGCACCACCTACAGTTAAAAACAGTAATACCGATTTATAGCCATGCCCTCCTACTACATCAGCAAAAAGTACACACAGACACGCAGCTGTTCGCTCTCATGCTCCGTGCTCCTTCATCTGCAGCGTTCACATAGCCACGTCCCAGAAATGTAAACACAGTGCTGAGGAGGCGGGGCTGCGTGCATCAAAGGTTAGGGTTAAGGTTGGAGTGTGTATGCTTATCCTCCATTCCTCCCCCCATTGGGGTTAGGTCCTAGGATGCCAGGGATCCCTCAGGACCTGGGGTAAAAGAGAGCGGCCGGTCCTCGCTGTGGGAAAAACCCTTGAGCCGGCCGTGACCCTAAACCACCTCTGACATCTCTGTTATCCTCACCCCCCGCCCATCCCTGCTCCTACTGATACGGCCCTGCCGCTCGCTCCGTTATGTAACCAGAAGCCTTTTCTAACATGTGCGGAGGAGGGCGTCTGCAAAAGCATCCGCCAAGTATTTTTACTCCTAGTGCGTGTGTGTGTGTGTGTGTGTGTTACGAGTGTCCGATCAGTCACACCCACGTGCGCACAAACAAAGACGCGTCTAAACAAGTCGCTGCTTCTTCTGTGCTCGCAACATTTTAAGTTGAGAACCCAAGACAGAAATTATTAAATTAAAATGTGAAAACAGTGTTTAATAGTTAGTCTCTCTCAGTGATGTATTATCAACCGAATGTGCAGCTCGGCTCGACTTTACAAAGATTTATAGTAACTCTGAGCTCATCGTTTAGCTGGATTCTTTTCGTTCATTTCTCATAATATTATTTTCAGCTGCAGCCAGCTGTGTTCAGAAGAAAGAAGGCTCTTATAAACCATCTGTGCATATTAAAAAAAAACCAAAACAAAACAGGAGAGTGACAAAGATGGAAGCCAGCTGGTGACCACGGAGGAGGCTTTCATTGCTAAAAGGTCAAACGTGTCCCTCTGGAGGTGCTTGAGGTTGCGGTGGATTATCGGGTCATCAGGGAGTCCAAATAAATACTCATGTCGCTCTGTAACTGGTGGATATGCAATCAGCAGGTTTTCACCTGGCTCACCACAGGCCCAGAGACCAGTTGGTGACTCCCTGGCAACCTGTGGATGCTAAGGAAAAATCTGTATTCCCCGACCGACTGGCATGTGGTCGCTCCAGTCGCAAAGAGCTGCAATGGCCGAAGATTCAGATGCACCACCTAGTGACTGCTAGCAGCCCCCAGCAACCACTTGCCGTTCGGTTGGGGAATGCATGGTTTTCACTAGTGATGTGGTTGCCGGGGAGTTGCAGACTGGCAGGACTTACTTCTAGAAAGACTTGGATAGCATGCTAAGAGCTAATTAGCAAACTGCAGCCCATTCTAATATTTAGGTGTTTATTTATTACTCCTCATTTGGGGGACAGGATGTATGCCATGCAAACGCCACTGGTGTGGCTAAAAACTGCTTGCTTAAGTTAGCCTGTTTAGGACTGTGGTCAAAGAACAGGAAACCAATGGTGACTGCTTGTAAAGAAAAAGAAGCTAACTGTGGCAGTCTCACTGTGTTAACAGCAAACCGCCCAACCAGACTCCCTACTAAGTATGGCATTGTTTGTGTAACGCTACTGAGGGGTAACGGTCATAATTTGTGAAAGGTCCTTGTCGGGATTTCTCCAGTAAAGATGATCTATTCGTGTAGATAGAAAGCTTAGGCAACAGTAATAATCAGCCCTCTAACAGGCTGATTATTAGTGGCAACAACTGAAGCAATCATAAAACACCATAACATCAGCTGAAGGGAATAAAAAGGAATATAATGGCAGTTACTCAGGTTTGACATCACTTAGACCACAGTCTAAACTAGCAGAGTCTTCATACTGTAACGTTGGTAAGAGTAAATTACAGCTTAGCGTGCAAAAAAGTCCATTACGGTATTCAGGTCAGAGCAAACAGGACTGGAAGCACTTTGACTCCCTAAACTGCAGTGACTAAGTTGGTGGGATGACTTCATAAAACCGCAATTTATAAGCCACCGCTCACTTGTAATTCAGCACTGCAAACCAAAAGGCTCAGTTATATTCAGCCTATCAATTACAAGTACATTCCCAAGATATCAGGAATATGTATTCTTAATTTCTTTGATGTAAAGCACATCAAATTTATACGTTCATGAAAAAGAGGAGAATCTCTAGAAGGACGTGCAGCGATTTCTCTGCATCAAAAAGCGCAAACAGAGGGAACTGCAGGTCATTTGGAGGTTTCTCTGCATTTAGATCTAAATGTTTAACCATCGTCTCCTTGGAGAAATCACTCTAAGCCAGTACGCAACCATCCCTTTTTTCTGTCTAAACTAAAGCACCGGAAGAGGAAATACTCGACCACAACGTCCAAGCTTTCACACAGCATCCTTATGTAATCCGCACTTCAAACACTTGATAATGCAGGACTATTGTGCTGTGCACATGATAAACACTAATGCATGATGCTTTAGTTGGCTCTTAGTTTAATATTAAACATTTTAGTTCCTACTTTCCCAGGGCTCGGGGAGCATTCTGTAATCTGTAACCGGATCCCTGGTTGCCGCTTATATACACAGCGTAACACAGGGCACATCGGGGAAATATGTGTGGTTCTAAACACAGCATTAATTGGACCGCATCTACACCATCTTTGCCCTGCAGTTACTCATTACTCAGCAATGTCCTGGCCTTGTTCCCCGACTACACAAGACCTACATTAAAAAAAAAAAAAAATGCTGGATGACGTAGGTGTTAGTGGTTTATGGTTCTCTGACTGTGTGCACATCTGTGTTGGTGAGAGCAAATGTGCAGTCTACCTCACCGGTAAGAACACCTAACATTTCTCTGACCGCCTCCATAGCCTCATCAAGGTGCTGTGCAAAATAAAACTGATTCCTGGCAGCATGAGCTCAACGTGAGGGAATATCTGAGGAATGCTCCCAGCATGCTTTGCAGCACGGCGTGCACCCCCCTCGCCTGACAGGGGTCTGGCTGGAGGCAGCCACGTCTGTCATCTTCAACAGTTGGATGGGATCTCCACAACACATCATCAGATACAGTAAATGTTGGCATCACCCTCCAACCGTGGGCTGAACCACTCCAAATTCACTCAGAGGTAGTCACTAATAGACTACTACTGTATATTTAAATCATGAAGGAAGGCACTAATCCACAGTTACACTGATTTGATGCTGGTGCACTTAAGTTTTATTCACCACCACATTATTGCTCTAACCAGCCCTCTGGCTTTATCATCCACGGTTTGATTGAAGACCAGAAAAAAAACATTTCAGAGTTGCATCCATCCAGCCTAGGTCACATATACTGAGCTAAAAACTCCAAAAGGTGGAGTGAAGTTATCAGACTTCTTGGCCTAGATGCGCACTGTACCCTTAAATAGGTTACAATGCTGAGAAAGGTAGATTCTCTGAACATTAAAAACCTGAGAGAACACAGCATTCTTCATTGGAATTCATTGGATTCAATCATATCAGCTCCTAAACTACTTTTCCGAGGTCAAGAACAAACCTTCAGGCCCATCAAAGGGGATCAGTTATGCTCATTTCCAGCTCCGTTTGCCAATGCAGAAAAGCCTCAAACCTGCAATCTATTAAATGGCCACCAGGGGGCAATAACTGTAGTTCAAAAAAGAATTCTGGTCCTATAGATGTCTATGGGAAAACGGACCTCAGCCCTGACCGCTGTAAATGCTTTCCTGATTAGTTTAAAGGCTCAGTTGCTAGTTTGTGGTCATATCTAATAAACCATTAAGCTCATTTTGCAAATTGTTGCCATTATTAGAGTCAGAAAGGAGGATTATCTAGGATATGATTGCTGGCTTATGATTTATGATTAACAAGTCATTAGCCAATGAGCATGCAGTTTTCAAGTCAAATTACAAGGAAACACTCGGCTAAAAGCATCATACGAGAACCTCACAAACCCACGGGTGACATCAGGGTAGTCTCACATCTTTTATACTGTTTATGGCCTGAAACTAGACCATAGTAAGCACATCCACTCTCAGTTACACCCAGGATCCAAGAATAGGAAAGAGATAATATAGATAATAAAGTTCAGATAAAAAATAGGCTCTGAACATCCGCAGTTCCAACTCCACCTGCTGAGGAAGATCAAATATTACAAAAGTCCCACGGCACCTGCTAAACACCTCATCGTGGTCATAATGGCGCGGCTCCATCAAAGGCCAAACACAAGAGACACTTGCTGAGCAACCCTCTCTGATCGCTTCCAAGTTTAACTTCTCTTTCAATGTTTGTTTGGATGTGTTAGGAATTTAAAAAAAAAAAAAATCCAAATCCAGAGAAAATCGTAAACTCATTAGGCACTGCTTATTTTTCATCTGTAGCCGAGCAGCAGCTGCACGAGATTCATGACAGCAGGAGCACGATCATCTGGTAGTAAAGTTGTATTTCTTCCAGTTGTGGCTCATCAATCTTCCTGGAATGTCTGGATTAAAAAAATAAATAAATAAAAAAAAAAAGAAAACGTTCCTATTTTTTTCCAACATTTTCCTCTGACTGAGTTAATATATGGTCGATCAGAGTGCACCTGATGGAGGGCGGTAAATCACATTGTCTTTGGCTGTGAGCGAAGGAATTCACCAAACAAGGGGCTGAGGAGAGCTGCCTGAGAGCACACCTTGGCCCTCACGTCCACACACACAGTACCATCCAGCTTCCTGTCACACATCGGGGGGGGGGCGGGGTGACGCGTACTGTACGCAGAAACAGAATTCCTCGCTCATCTCTGTAATGCATGCTGTACTTTATGAACCACACACAGAGAAGCTTACCACCAATGAAAGCCGACCCCCACGAGTCTGAAAAACCTCAGGCGCACAAAAGCAGGTGTCCAGCTGTGTGTTTATTTCTCACGCTTCCCAGGTCCTCCACGGCCACGCCACTATCTAGCAGTATTTTTAGACTGTTAAAAAAATAGTCCCATTGTTTGTCTTGAAATCCATCGTTTCCCCTCAGCTTTAAACAGTGTTTTGTTCCTTCCCCTCTCCTCAGCGATACAGTAAAAGAGACGTCAACCAGTGTTTTACACCTCAGCTCGTCAGTGTTTATGGGGGCAATCAGCAGCTTTAATGCGGGCGTAAAGGCCTCGAGGGAGACGCCTTTTGGCATGCGCCAGAGAAAGGAGACCGTCACTAGCTGCCCCGCAATTACCATTTGCCTCTACTTCCTTCAGCAACATTTTTAGCCAATTAAAGACAGAATTGTGATATATTCTGTGTTTCGACACCACTAACAAGCTTTCCTAACACCGCTTGAGAAATACGAGTATAAAAATGATCACTTTATATTTGTAAATATTATTATAAATTATAAAGCACCATAGTTAATGCACAGGAGAACAAATGGTCAGCAGATGAGAAGATGGAGTGAAAAAAAAACAGAGGCCGGCAGATAGCGTGGAAATCTATTTTCGTGGTAAACTGTTGCCCTCTGCATCCAAAGGTGTTTCAGAAAGTAATGAACTCATGCGCATTCCTTTTAACAATGCCCAGAGAGCTCAGCCCGTGCCCCTGCACATCTCAAACAGATGTCTTCACACAGAAAGCATCTCGTGCCAAAGCATCTGTAAGGATAATAACATGTTCTTGCTTAATTACTGCTGCTTTTATGAAAGAAAAATAAAAGACATTTCAAGAAATATTTTCTCTGTGAGCACAGAAACGTGCAGGGGATATTTGCTTTGGTTTGTCAAGCTCCCAAAACCATTTTAAACACCACATCATTCGAGGAAGCGAGTGAGCAAATCATATCCAAGTCTAACACGGCCTCTTATGTCAATACCAAATAAGGCAACCGAGCGAGCGAATATTTCATTGCTCTTGCAGGATCTTTTCATACCCAGAATGTGTCTCGCTTTGCTTAATGTTATTTCAAAAAACCAAAAGTCGTCATCGTGATGTAGAAGATTTGAGGGCACAGCTTTTTATTTACCCTTCTTATCCAGCAGATTTTTTTACTTTTGTTCCAAAAGCTAACAAGGACCATTTTTACAACCTTATCAGAACAGAAAACAGAGCTGCCAAACAATGGTTAAGTCAGGCAATGTCAGGTTTATTTATATAGCCCCAAATCACAAGTTTGTCTCAGGGGGCCTCCAGATAATGGACCATTATCTGCTATAGTGAGTGCTGTGTTAGTGTAGCTGATAGAGCCTGTTACTTTACAACCTTATTTGCAACAATTCTGCACCAGGAAGGACACTGTAATAAGTACAGCATGGAAGCAATTACCAAAAAAAAAAAAAACCCAAAAAAACACTGTTGCTTACCAGCTCATAGTTTGTTGCTGGAACACAAGATGAGGACACCTGAAAACAGAAAGACAACCAGTCAGTTATGTGGATGTAATCTAGAGTTATACAAACACCAAAAACAAGCACACAGGCAGCAATATTTACATTACACTATATGGCTTCAGATTTTCAAGATGGAGCCCAGATTCTTTAAGTCAGCACCCACGTGTTATTCATTATCCACTGTAGAATATACAACGAGCAAAGGACGAGCTTCACCAGGGTCACAGCTACCAGCAGACAGAGGACAATCACCCGTGGGGACAAGCTAACACCGAATAAGTCCAGAAACCAAATCTAAAAACTGACCTTTGCGTTACAGCTTTAGCGTCTTTGAGCTCATTGTTTTGGCTTTATGGCAACTTTACTGCAAGATGCTGAATCACTATGATGTCCAAAAAAAGAAAAAAGAAACAGGAAATACTTCTTTTGTTGACCCTAAATGAGCAAAAAAAAAAAAAAAAAAACCCCAATGAATGCATCTTTAAATAAGGCTGATAATTCGGGAACTGTATTGGCAGCGTTGAGAACAGGTGCTGATCCAGCATACTCACCATAGTACTGACTCCAGAACTCGGCAGAGCTACTAAGTTTAAAAGACAAGGCAATGACAGACTGTTGCTGTAAATGTTCGTGTCCGAGCCCGTGCTCTGTGAGACCTTGTTAAGCTGGACAGAAGAACAAAGCATCAGCGAGCCAACGGTGGGACTGCTCCAACAGAACTCATGATCTGTCAAGTGCCCGGGCTAATCCGATTACCATCCGACAGTTTCCATAATCACTCTGTGAGCTCAGAGCGAGAGCATGAGGCTGATAAACAGGAAGAGTGTAATGATAACGGCCACTAACAGAAGATTCGAATGATGTGCTTCTAGAAAAAGATGACCACTTGATGAGTATGAATACAAACAGGATGTCAACGTGGTGGTTGTTTCCTTCCTGTGCATCATTCTTCTGACATCTCTCATTTGGATTCTCACCAGTTAGGACCCTCATTTCTTACATAGCTCACTGACCAGTGACAGCACGGGGCAGCTTTATGTTTCTAGAGTGTTGCCCTTTTCCTTTATTCCACTTTCATTACTACGCGTTGTCTGTTTTAGCTTTGAAAGATTAGGCCTCAAGCTTATCACAGACTTTGACCTCTAAGAGCACTTTTCATCCCCGCTACCGCGCCGCCTCGCTCCTTATCCGGGACCAATTGTGTCACCGCTTGAACCGAAGGCTTCTGCGCCGGTCGGGTCTGCTTTGCGTCACTGTAGCGCATTCCTCGTCTGCCCCGCAAAAAAAAATAAATAAATAAAAATCGGCCTTTCATTGAGCTGATATTGGCCAAAGAATTGCTCACATCATGTATCACAGCTTCTTATAGTGGATAAAATTTTAAACAAGGCAAGGGGTTCACTGTTTTTGACCCTCCAAGCTACGTGTAAATGTTGGCAGGTTCAATGCCAGAGTCCTTTTTCCAATTCATGAACTCTGACTGAGGAGCCCAACTAATGCAGGACTTTCTTACCTGTTATTTGCCTGTATACTCATACGGATATGGATATGAAATGATCTAACATTATTACATCAGGTGAGCTAATTCAATGGCTCATATCCAGTTCCAGCCTTAGCCATGTGAATGAACAAGGCGCAAATTAGCTGGCGTGATGTAACTGCATAAACAGCCCGCTGTGCTTTTGTAAGGAACTATGTTTGATCAACTACCAGGAGCTCCAAAATGCTCCAAAAACCAAACTTAAAAGGGTCACTGAATAGCTGCCACTGGGATGTTAGGATGGCTGATTAGATTCACAAAGTTGAGGATGCGTGAGTCACCTTGGGTCATTACAGTCTCTTTTATAGCTGTTACCCCATCTGGAATACAGGAATGTTAACTCTAAACAGGAAATAACCTTAATCAGATTACATGATTATAGTCCCTTTAGTAATAGGAGCACTTGTTATGCAAAATGACAGTGCCTAAATTTAAGACAGGCTCCAACACAGTGGCTGTTGCTACTTCAATGAAACCCTTCCACGCACGCTTGTTAGCTGTGAAATGCAACCTCTCGACTACGACACAGTATTAGTGTCGAGTGAGGGATGAGAAACACCTTTTTCCACAGATTTCATGCCGCCTGTCACAGTCACCGCAGTCCGACATATTACCCACCAGCATGGATGATGTCTGTTTTAAAGAATTTCCTCTTGCATAGTGAAGACAGGATACAGCGTCTACGTCTGCCTTAAATCAACGCCCGTTACAAGTTATTCTACCCTCCCATTCTTATCGCTCGCGCTCAACAACGAGCCGTTCTTCTCTCCCTGCTCCTTCGGGTGCCCAGACTCTTCAGGCCTGGTCAGTGTTCTCACCTGACACCCCCTCTGCCCCTAGATGCTGCTGACAGCTCTTCCACCTGCAGTCAGTCATCACAGAGTTTTTTTCACATGCGCAAAATTTCAAGTGATTACGTTTTTGGAATATCTAGTCCGCATGCTTTTATCTTCCCTGGGAAGCATCTGTAGGCCCTTTCAATATCTGCCATCAGCTCGGAGAGGTAGCTAAAGTAAAACAGGATACTGTGGTAAAAAGGACTGATGTTTTATCTTTTTTTTTCTTTTAAAATGTTTTTGGTTTTGAAAGCTTGCACGCTACACACGACAATCCATATCTGCACACACGGGTGTTTTCACTTTTATTGCCATATCAGACCTCTTCTCAGGGCTGTGTGAGCATGTGCAGACAGTGATTGACTGGCATCTTCCCTACTCTGCTGTTACTCCTGGAGTGCCTGCAGGGGTAAACTTGCCCATTAGTGAATGGGGTTTCAGTGACCTCGTGGCATTCCCGCCAGAGCTCGGCTCAGCTCCTACTAAAGTAATAAGCAAATGTATGAGAAAGACATTGCTTAGTAACTGATCATCAGCAAGTGTGACCTCTTCTGTGAAAGCAGAAATTTTAGCAGTTTGCTAATCTGGAGCATTCGGGTGTGTATTAAACCAATGCTACAATCTTCCCAGGAGTGGACATCCCAGCAAATTCACCCCAAAGGTCAGACCAAGCATTGCACAAGGTTAGAAACTGTAAAAATTAAAAAATACGCAAGAGCTCCATTTGATAATCCACAGGCCTCAGTAAGCATTTTAAACATTAAAGTTTATGACTCATTAGGAAGAGCTGCCAGGAGAAAGACACTTCTCTCTAAGAGGAACACAACAGCATGGCTTAGCTTTGCAAAGCTGCATCTGAACAAACCAAAGACAAGACCAAAGTAACACACAGCATCAGATTTGGCAAAAACCACAACACAGCACATCAGCACAAACACCTCATACAGCTGTCAGCACGGCGATGGAGGGCTGAGGATTTTTGGCTTATTTTTCAGCCACAGGACTGCGGCACTTTGCATTCACTGAGTCGACCATGAACTTCTCTGTACACCAAAGTATTGTAGAGCCACACGTGAGGCCGTCTGCTCTGTGTGAAAGGAACAGAACTGGCCATGAAGTGTCTTTTTGGTGACCCTCCAAACAATGAACACTACTTTGACTGGGCTACCTTTCATTCAGAGACTCTCCCATCACACAAACAGTTATGAGGTCGGGTGCATTGTCCAGAATAAATGGAAATTTAATCATTAAATGCGTCATTTCGCAGGAACTTCTGCCAGCAGCAAAAAAGGCAGAACAAAACACAAAGAGCTACTTCACGAAGGCGACACCAGAGAATAAAAAAGGGCTGTGGCAACTGGCACGTCATTGAAGTCATGACCAATAAAATTCATTCATTTTATCTGTGATTAAATTATGTTTGATTCACCATCAATGGCAAATCGACCAATGGCGCCACTGTAATGAAATTGCTGATTGGAAGGTCAGATTGAGACTGTAGGTAGTCCGCCCACATCAGAATAGCTCACATTCTCCCTCATCCTTTCTTGTTGACGCCGCAGTGGGACTTCGTACCATTGTAGTCTGGCAGTCAGAGTCGGGGTCTACCAGAAACCACAGCAAATATTTATCTGAAGTCAGGTGAGCGCTCAGCAGCAGGCTAGTCACAGGTGAGTGACACAGGAAAAAAAACAAAAAAACATCCAACCTCAGAAGCCTTCACAGACAAAACTGAAAGTTTGTTATGCTTCAAAAGCAAGAGCAGCCGAGTCCACCACCGAGGCCAGAATGAAAGATCTAAGAACTCTTACATGGACTGCCATAAAATTTGGTGCTTAATTAAAGGCACTACTTCTGCATTAAATTCTTTTTTTGTTGATCTCCTGACTTTTCCTGTAGAAACACTGCATGAGTTTTGAATCATAGATCCACATTTACACGCAGATGCAGCATTGATCGTTGATTTCTGTGGCAACAGGGCATCGATGTGGCTTTGATATCGGACAGGGGAACCACGCCTTCTGATGTGTTCATGTCTATGCAGGCAGAACTCGATACACAATAAAAAAAAACATCAGAAGTTACTGATTTTTTTTTTTTTTTTAATTTAAGCACACGTACTGTCCTGCCAAAGTCTGACTTGAACCGAGAGGTGCAAAGTGTCATTTGGGCGCAGCGTTAAAGTTCATGACTTTTTCATTTGGAAATCTGCACATGAAACACATCAATCTGCACAACGCCGTGCAGCTCTGGATGCTACTGCAGCTACAGTAAAGACACCCGCACAAGTTACCTGACAGTGCGCATAAATTTAGTCCCATGAAGCAAATGTAACACTAAAACTATTCAAATACTTAAGATTACCTAACATAATAATATACAGTAACTCATCCAACTGACTAATATCATTCTGGCTTCCTTTAGTGCACTTAAAAGGCGGATTACCTCTTGTGATGTATCACACTGAACGTTGGTTAGTTTTGGTAAAGCAGCACTAAACTTTAGAGAGAAACAGGCTGCAACTGAGTCAGAAAATTGTTTATATCTATGGGTCCAAGAATGTGTTTTTCAGATAATATTTCAACAACTATTGGAAGAATGGGTAGCGGTAGCCGCAGCTGCTTTGTCGACTTCCGCTGTACATTGTGCTCAGTGCAAATTAGCAAAAGTTAACATGTTGTTTTCATTGTTCAGGAAGTCAGATTTACGCAAGTCTGTCTAAACACTCCCATGCAGAATATTTCAAGCCATTACAAGATGAGCTCAAATTATAGCACTGGCCTCAGAACTATAGATCCATACATAATGTATTTGTTAAACCCGAATCAAAGATGTAAACAACCCATAGAATGAAATCCAGGGGGTCCAATGTAACCAGTTGCTTCTGAATAATGTCTTAATTTAGATGAAAACCTACACAAAGCCTTTGTCCAGGCTCTGCGGTGCGTGGGGAGGAGGCCTGGTGAGAGCGTGTGTTGATGCTATCGGGAGTATTCAAATGAGTGTAATATAATAAAGGATAATTGTGTTGATGCATTCCATACATGCTTCTGTTAACAGCATTAAACAAGGGCCCATTTCCTGCACACAAAAGTCCATGTCAGACGCTCCTGGCTTGTAGGACGGTGTTCACATGCAGCAAGCTTCTTGCTAGATGCTGACACACTCCAGACACAGGGACGTTATGTAACCGATGTCAGTCTCCCAGATCTGAGTATGTTAATAACCCCACTAACGATATGACCAGTGCAGCACCATGAATAAATGATGGATCTATTCATTATTTGGGTAAACAAATTCCGCTATGCCTATTTCTATAAATCTCAACCTTCATGCAGGAAAATCAAACACAGAGATGCACACTGCCGCTTTACTCCAAGCAGCAAACTGATTTCCATGCAGGTTAGCTCCTCTCCACCGTGGAAAAGAGCACGGGAGGGCGTGCGCTCGAAAACTTTCTCCAGCTCTCTGCACTGGCACATAAACACACGGCTGCCCTGAGTGCTTTTATGTTTATCCAGATCTTTGCATCTGGCACGTCCCGGCCAAACTATTCACTGTGCAAATTCAATTTGCGAGGCGTAACGAGTAACAGAAGGCCTTTCTGCGTCCATGCTGGTGGAGTGTGCCAGAGTGCGGGTTCGTATGGACTTATTGGGATATTATCAAAGAACAAAGGAATGATGGGAGAGCTTTGGTCCAAGTGCCTATGTCCTATTGCTTTGCTTTTTTTCTGCTTTTCTATCCATATTCCTTATTTATTTTATTACAATTCTGATGCATCTATGCAGGCTGAATAGGGATTCCTTAAACCTCTATTGCCCACTGTTTTTTTTTTCCTCTTTTCTCCTTCATGTCTATTTCTAGAGCTTTGCATCTACATATTTTCTTTTCTTGTCTGCCTCCGTCTCTGTGTAAGTTATGGCCTCTTTGTTTCCCTCCAGGGAAAGTTGTGGAAAATCTCAGATTTATTGAGCAGATTGGACTGCGGGACGTGTACACGACTGGGCTGCTGCCTCCAAACACTGGTCCTTGTCTCGCCGCTGCTGATTTATGTTTCGCAGGATAAGAAGCACTTCAGGAATGAAACTGCACGTATGCATGTTTGTGTCGGTTTCTCTTTGTCAGCCAATTTAAGCACATGGAATTACTGCACTGTGCTATCCAGTATTTGTATACAGCATGTTAGAGCAAAAACAATTAGCACCTTAATCAATTACTCACCATATTAATTCCACCTTTTCTAATACAGTTTATGATGATCTTATTGTAAAGTCAGTACCTTTAGGTTCCCAATTCAGACAAAAAAAAAAAAAAAGACTTTAAAGACTTCTGAAGAAGTCGCCTTGCACACTTTGGAACATGCAAGACTTTCTGTTGTGTTCCAGTCTGAAGCCCTGTTTGCACGGGTAGAGTATTACTCTGGATCTCTCAGAAGTGCGTATCGAGCCTGCCCGTAAGCTGCAAAATAGAAATTCAACCACAAATTTTTACAACTGAAAGGTCATGCAACAATCTTGAATCACACGTGAATGAGCATCTCAGTCATTTCAGCCTTTTGCGTTTTTGTGTGTGCTCTCTGGAGGCTGTGCTGGCAATTATAAACTGAAGTTTGGGCAGCATGTTTAGTGGTAATTTTGGGGAGCTCGTGTCCCCACACAGCATGGAGAAATTAGCAGAAATCCATCAGAAAAGTGAATTCTCAATGCCTGACAGCATTCGGTAAGAAACATTTTGCCTTTTTTTCCCCCAGCAGGTTATTTTGTTTCAGCCTATTAAGGTAAACTTTAGGTATTAGCCTTATAATTGAATTCTGTGCATGCACTCAGCTCCTGTATGTGTGTGCTATGAAAGAAAGCCTTTGACTAAGTTTATCACAGAACCGAATGAAGATTAAGGCTGTCGTCACTGCAGCGGCAAAGAACCCTGCAGAGATAAAACTATGACGTATCAAATAAATATGAAGATAAAAACCAAATTGAACCCCAGAGAGATCAGACAGCCTTTGCATGTCCCCGCCATGTTTCTTCTCCACGGCTGTGACCCAAGAAGGGCCCTCAGCCGACCGGAGCGCCTGCTCATTCTCACCCCAGTCTTTGTTGGACGGGGCTGACAGCGTGGTGAGGGGAGAATCTGCGGCTTGTTTCTTTTGTTCCAAAGTTACAGTGGGGGTCACGTTCCCTCTCCGGGCTCTTTCAGCTAAGAGCTGGTATTTATCAGCATGCTGATTTACACATTTAGCAGGGCTCTCACTTTCTGGCACCAGCCCAAGTGGCTGAGGATGAGAAGAGGGGGTTAAGAAGAAGGCAGCCGTGAAGAATCAGGGTTCAGAGGGGGCTTTAGGTCCTCTGGTGAGCTGGCAAGCTTGCCATCATCTGTGCCATTTTTTTTATTTTTTTTTAAAGGACGATCAGTTTATGCTCCTTTGACATTTTTGACATTGTGACGATCAATACCAATTTCACCTCGGTGCGTACAGTACAGATAAACCCTTGGAAGGTATTTCACCAAGCTTGGCTGAAAGACAGCAAACAGAGGGAAACTTCAGCTTCTGTCAAGTCTTTCAGCATCTCCCCTTTTTTATATCTCAGTGACACATGTTCACATGAAGACATTTTTCCGCATGCCGTCATTGGACATCTGCTCACTTGCAGGAGATGTTACTGTAGGAACCAGCCATAAAACACGCAAACAAATGGAACAAGTCAGGACAGACAGGAATAACGGGTAGAAGTCAAAGAAGCAGAAATGAATGCTTAATAGAGAATAATAAGACTCGAGGTGTCAAACTCTGCACTCTGCAACAGTAAAAGATGAGCTGGACATTTTATATACACCGTTCAAAAGAATTAAAGGAACACTTTTAGAGGGCAGCACCAAGTAAATTACACTTGCAGGATATCGATCTGCACCTGTGCACAAGTCGAGATGCTGTGGTGCGAACGGAGAAGCGTCAGGCACCGAAGCATACTGGGTGAGTTTGGGAAAAGACCGTGCCACCTCACAGCTGTAACCCTGCACGCTGAAAAAAATTATGCTTATCCAGAGCATTTAAATGTAAAGCTAAGATGCTTTTACAAGCATCCATGTGTGCCAAGTTAAGACTGCAAAGAATATTCCACTATTAAACCCAGCGCATCACGCCAAAGGAGACCTTTCTCTCGTACCCAGGAGATCTTTTGACACCCTGGGAATGAGACCCTTAAGCTACATGACCGCCACAGAAAAATAACCACATGATATGATATTTCAGTTATTATAGTTATTGTGGTTGCAGCACATACCAGCGCTTACCGTGGTGGAGTATGAGATTTGCCACAGTCCTGACCACAATCTTACATCACTGTAATTTTGAAGAACTCTGTGCTCTTGGGAACAGATACCAGAAATAGCAAATAAAAACAGATTATATAAAAAAAAAAGTCTAATGGAGTCAACGTAAACACTCCTCACATGATTCACAGTTCAAAATAATTATTTTTTATCTTATACTGGGCCTTCGTGCAGCCCCTCGATTCATCCTCCTCTCCCTTTAAGACAACTTTCTTCTCATTGGCTGCCCCCCTCCCGTAAACAACAGGTATGAACAACAGGTGGGCGGGGCTTCTGTGTTCACAGACAGAGCAGCGTGCCTACCTTATTAAGCATATCTGCTCTCAATGACCAACATCATGCAGAGCTAAGAATAGACAAAACAGTCTAAAACAGGGTGTTTAGAGCAGCGTGAAGCCCGAGCTTTTGTTTCACAGGGATTGCTTGTGTATACACTGACCTCATTATTTGAAACTTTGGCCAGGTTTAATATGAGCATCCACCATTGTAATAGCGTATGTAAAATATAATACAAATAAAGAGAAAATAAGGACAAGCAATTATACCCCATTATGCCCCATTTGCTGATTACAAATCAGCAGAACGCTTATTTATTTATATTTGTGTATTTTGGAGGGGGATTGTTATCTCAGCGTAATTCGCCTGAGGAGTGCTGAGATCTTGGAAAGCAACATGATGATGTTGATGTCAGAGAAGAAAACTGGACAAGCTGAGGCGAGCCTGCGCCGACTGTCAGCTGTGCACAGCTGTTCCGTTGCAACCCCAGTAAACACTTTTAAAAAAGCCCCACGAAGTGAAGGACATTCATTTAACTGCAGCATTAACTCACCTGCACGCCTACACATTTTCCCGTTTCTAATGACAAGTGGATGGGTGGGTTCTACTTGCCACCCCGGCCCCTCACCCCCTTCTTAACATATTGATTTTCATCATGCATGCATCAGCTGTTAAATCCGGGACATTTTTAAGAATTATTTAACAGTCTGTCTGCTTCATTTTGCTTTGCACATTTTCGACATTCAGTGAGTCTGAGAAAAATAATCTGCAGAGAAAACACAGACCCATTCACAGATCTGCAACCCGACTGGGGCGAACATTAATCACGGCTGCACTGCGTTTCCAGCACAAATATTAATATCCTAAATGGGGCTATTAATAATACGCCTACGAAAGCAAACTCACCACTGCCATTAGCAGGTCATGAACAGCTTGGGCAAAACTATCTTGGCCATTAAAGTCTGATTTCTAACAGTTGCGCAGAAGTCACACTGTTAGATACGTCCTTTTAAAAAAGCTTCAAAGCTGAAAAACTGTATTTTATGTGGGTTTTTTTTAAATGATTAATGGCATATTTGTACTCAGGCCCAGACAAGCCTTTCTCCCATCTTTTAGCTCCGAGTCTGAGGAGCTTGGTGGGAAAAAAAAAAAAAGAAAAAAAAATCAGGAACCTGGCACTGATGTTTCCCGCCTTGCTGGTCAGGACTATAAGCCCCACTCAACACCAATCAGTCATGAAAAACAAACAACAATATGAAGGTTTCTGGTAAAAGCAAGAATGCAGGTCTGCTTTCTATAAACATTCCTCACAGAGACATGGAGGTTTGATAAGCAGAAAGAGAAAAAGAAAAAGAAAACAACCTCCCCGCCGTCCTCGTGGACTTGTGGCTCGCACACACACACACTGAACATACTTCACATAGTGTTCACATGGATGCTCGGCCATACGGACACTAATTGTTGAATGTAAAATGGCACTGTATCCAAAAACGTTTCCACGTCTCTGTACCATGAAAACTTACTTTCTTACATAATCTGAAAGCTTTAATCGTGAAGAAATCTGACATACAACATTTTGGGGTTTTTTTTCCATATGAATCATGTTAAAAATACTCAAAATTCTCATTAACAGATATCATAGCACAATAAGTGTGGACTACTTCTTCTCTGGTACAGTTTAATGAATGCTGTGATGTGGCGGTATGGGATGAGGTGCATATTTCAACCAGTTTTCGGACTAGCTTTCGGTTTGCCAAACTCTAAATCATTAACTTTATCCATCCATCCATTATTTTAAATGCTTATCCAAACAGACTCGGGGTGAGCTTGGAGCCTATCCTAGCTGACACTGGATGAGAAGCAGGGGTACACCTTGGACAAAGTAAGGCAGGCAACCATTCACAAAGCAAAATGTGGAAACACGTAGCAGCCAGATAACATGCAACCTCCGCACAGAAAGGCCTGACTTCACCCGCCGGGCTAAACATAGCTTTCTTGCTGTGAGGCAGCAGCGCTTACCATTGCACCACCAAGCTGGCCTCATCTAATCAGGAGCTGGTTCACCAAATCTGGAGGAAAACATGAGCGACCGCAGAAGTTCAAAGCCGCGGCATCTTGTCGAGGACCATTACACGTCAAAGTCAAGTACCAAGTCCAAAGCAGGACCTTGAATTCAAATCTCGAGACATGACCTCATCAGTCTTCTCTCATATCTACCGTACAAACAATCTGAAAGATGTCACACCTGGGAGTTTCAACTCAGCGCTGCAGATTAAGCATTAACGAAATAAGAAACAAACCACTGACTTTTAGGCAAAACTGGCATATTTTTGAGAATGTTTACCATGCTTCAACGAATGGTGGAGGAGAGGCATAAAGGCTGAGGAAGAACCAAACCATCCAGACTAACCTGTGCATGTAGGAACATCAGGGCAACAAAAGCTAAATACATTTTTCAAGACTCCACATGTGGCTGAGTTCCCCTGGAGGAGCCACATTCAATAAGCTTCATGTTGCTTTGAAGCCAAAACAAGTCTGTGTTTGTGAGATGGTGCCCTGCAAGGGTCAGTTAAGGACTTTGATTGGATACCCCTAATATAAAGCTATTATTTTCATACATGGACAGTGCTGCCATTCTGGAAAATGGGGAACGGCGTCATTTGGTGATCAAAAAACCTAAAGCCGCCTGCCAAAATAAACCTCCCAAAAAGAGGCTGGGAAAGTTGGAAAAAAAAAATGATTGGAGGAACAGCCTATATTTTCCCCCCTATCTTTCCTTTCTCAATACGTTCCTTGACTATGAAACTACCAATGCTTCAAGAAGGGGCCATTATACTAGGCCTCCAGCTTGATTGCATGGAGTCATTGGAAAGATTAGCCGTCATTAAATGTTCCTCTTTTTGGGGGTATTATAAGGAGCCCCTCTATTTAAAGAGTACTAATCTGTAGCGTCCTCTGGAAGTCTAAAGACTGCTGGCTCCAGTTACGAGTCAAAAAACACGGAAAGAAAGAAGAATGCAGGCAAATTCTTGAGAGGACAACACAAAGTGATTAAACCAACTGAGCCTTCTAGCCAAATCTAAAAGAGTGAAGCTATTTTACAAACTGTACACGATGCACAGAAGGGCAACTGGAGGAAGTGGACGACTCTATCACCTCTATCTGCAATGGCCCAAGTCCATTGGTTCTTTTATCTATTCATTTTCCCCCAAGGTGATGCCATCTTTTCTTCTCTTGTGTTTGGCTACGGTGTAGAGTTGTACTGCGTCACAGGCGGAGATTTTGTGAAGATGTCAAGTACTGCAGAACAAAACCACAAGCATGGAAATCACCATTTCCATGTTGGATGGGTTTCTGTGCCTGCTGAAATATTTCAACACATCACCCAATCATAATACACAAGTTTATATTAATAATTCAAAAGAAAGCTTAAAAACAGGTGTGTTTCAGTCCAAGCTGGTGGGCCGATGGTCCTGAGCTGTCGAGCAGCTAACCAGTAAATTCAAAAGGGGTCCACTGTTCATTTTAACTGCAACATTAGTCTGCGGATATGCTCTCTCGTACAGTCTTAAAACACCTTCCTGTGAGCCTATGACAGCAGTTTCTCATATATGCCAGACGACCTGCTAAGCAATGACAGTAAGTGAAACATTATATGACGTCCTTGATAAATGTGAAGCTTTTACTTGCTCTCACTGGAAGCTATTAATTATACTAAAAGCCCAACAATAAGACATGATGCCTTGGCATGGCTATGGATTATTTATGTTGCTAATGCATTGCAGGTTTGCAGTATGTGCCAACATTGAGCCCTGAGGACTGGGGGAATAAATAAATTGCTGTGTGCACACATTGCAGTTCAACAGAGCATTTTGTGAGCATAAGAGAGGGTGCATTAGTTCTATTATAATACAGCAGATGTAATATGCAATGTATCGATTTAGTCGATGCTGGATATGCAAACTTCATACTGTACTTGAGTGTAACATTGAGCATATTTAAAAGTGTCTCCTGGCTTACATCAGAATGCACCTTCATGCCCTTGAATCAAAGGGCCAAAGCCAAGTTCTCTCAGTCTCTGGGAGTTCTGCACAGTCACAGTCGATATCAGTAAAATAGGAAACACAAGAAACAAAAGGGTTTGCTACAAAACGCAGTAATGTAGGAGCTGAAGCTGTGTCTGCAAGAACTGACGCACACACACACACACACACGCACACACAAGAAAGATTACATCATCTGAAGAGCATGAGAATTCACACTGGTGGGTTTTTTTATGGTCCATGAAGCACTGCCTTATCCCTAATCCTAGACACACACACACACACAAACACAGTCACTCAACACACCTTCCCAAGTCGGCCAGCCAGTCCTAAGTCCCTATCTTATGGCTGCATGTGTGGTTTGGTGTGTAACTGTGGTTAGAACTGCCTGTAAGAGCGGGCTGAGAGAGGCTTTGGCAGACTGGCAGACAGTAATGATGAAAAATGTCTCCACTGAAATCCAGTCCGGCACGGGCTTCCAGCCAGTGGATGTTCGCCATTCCCACACAGCCAGGCGTCACGGGTAATGCCGCTGTTCAGGCAAGACAACGCCATGTTACATGTGCTCCGTCCAAGGAATGTTTGGGTTACACATCCTACAAGTTATTACCATTCTGATGTCACAAACTGCTCATTACAGCAAATCATTCGTAATCAGCATTTTGCAGTTAATATTGTTTTAAAGGAATGCTGTGACAAACCACCACAGAATTATCATACAGGTCTGCATTCCCCGAAATCTCTTAAGTGATTTAACTTCTTAGTTAGCTTCTTTCACTGTTTTGGTCTCCTCACTTCAGGTCACCGGGCAGTCTTCTTCTACAAGCAGAAGAAGACTGCCCGGTGACCATGGGAATTTAGCAGGTAAAATGAAAGAAAGCTTCCCTCAGGAGTCGGACAGTTGGACAGATAAAGGCTCATATCGTCCCATGACTTCTCTCATCTCGGGTAATTTTACGTTACTGTTGCGTGTGCAGCTTGTTGCTTTGTTCCTCAAATTAGTTCATTACACAACTGAGGTTTTAAATTGAATTCCCTTTGGGAATTCCACTGATTTGCTGTTTATTGTTGATTCTTCCCATTCTACATGTTTACCACTGTAAGACCTCGTGCACATTTTTGCCCAAATTTTAAGACCCCACTTCTAGTTGTGCTCAGATAGTATGTGTGTTCCAAAATTATGTTCAATCCAATTCCCAAATACTATTCCACAGAACAAGTATTGGAAGACTGGATCTCTGTGGTTACTGAAGTTGCAATGTACAAATTAAAGGTGTTGGGCCAACACGTACAGCCAGAAAAGCTTTAATGCTCCTTGCCTTTGATTCTACATGGGACGAAGCATCGGTTCTGCCAAAAGGCATTCCTCCATTTTGTGTTTTGATGATGATGGTGGAAAGTGCTCTCAAACATACTGATCCAAAATTTCCCACAGGTGTTCAGCTTGGTGGAGATTTGGTGACTGGAAAGGTCAGGCGATGTGGAGAAAGCTTGGGGGGGTTCACAGGGGTCAATTTAGACTTTTGTGGACACATCCGACTTACAATGCACAGCTGGTGCTCAATTTCACACATTTTCACCATCTTTAAAAAAAAAAAGGCCACCGCTGGAAGGTTGGCACTGGCACCACAAAACTGCCAGACCCAAAGTCGGAACCTCCGACGCCAATGGATAAGAGAAGGGACACCGCAATAAACTGGTAGATGCTGCCCACATACTGGATCCAACATTAAAATCCTACTGAAATCACCTCAATATCTGCCAGTGACATCACTGGTTCTCAAATCTGTCAGAGCATGGGCCAGTTTTCGAAAAGCACCAAGGCCACTCATCAGCACCAGCACCGTGTTGAAGGACAATAAGTATTACTGGACTGGTTCAAGTATGGCGAGCATACAGTACCAGCAGCAAACAGTGATATCACGCATTAAAGCAACAGCAGCTCCACTGGACTACACTACAAAATGCACCAGTGGGAACCCACTGTCTTCTAACTGTGCAAAGACAATGGAACCTCTTTCTTACAGCATATCCTCCTGAAAGACTCAGAATCTGTTAAAAATCCAAACACCCACACAGCCAGGGTGGACAGGGCAAAGAAAAATCACAGCTGTCAGCGCACAGCGTGACCTTGCAAATCTGTTTAAGAATACGCTACATGTTTTCACACTATGTCTTTATCCTTTTTCTTCCGAGTCTGAAGCAAACTGGAGGCAACTGTAACTCCCTCTAAGTGTGCCAAAAATTCCCAAAGTGCAGTCGGGTTTTCTCACGCCTGGGGCGATTATTTCTGTGGAGCAACTTTTGCAAGGTCCTATTGTGAAACAACTGCAGCAGTCAACACACACACACACAGAGAGAGCAGCACTGAAAGCATGATGATGGCAAACAAACATATTTTCTTTCTCACATATAAAAGACATATGAAGTACATTTTTCAGAAGAGAAGAGAAGAGAAGAGAAACCATCTTTCCAGCTGTGACCATGGGCCACCAACCACAAACATGGTTAGCCAAGGAGACCACACACATATACAAGCGCTACAGAAGCAAGCAGCGCTTTACATTACATGACACAAACACTAATGCAAGAAGCAATCATTAAATTGCATGCTCGTTAATGCGCAGTCCTGCCATAGCAGGAGGAGCTCGATGCAAACACACACATGTCTGAATTCACTCTTTCACACTGTACATCTACAGCAAACGCAAAGGTAAAGGAAACAGAGCTGCTTTGGTGCAGCGTAACACACATTGGAGCTGACACCTATGTCAGGTCATGTACATGCCCGTGACAACTTTGTTTCTCTGCACCAGTCAAGCAATTCCACAATGCAAAGACGCAACACACACGGGACAGACAGGAGCTCAAACACCAGACAGACAGTGGTCCTTTGACCCTCTCCTCAGCCACACTCCTTACCTGAAACACTGCGGTGGCCATCCTGTCTCAGTGCGTGTGTGCGGTTTGTTTTTTTGTGTGTCGCTCTCTCTGTCTGTCACTCTTTGGTTTTCTCTGCCTG
The DNA here is from genome assembly GCA_024447675.2 of Pterophyllum scalare. NCBI lineage: Eukaryota > Metazoa > Chordata > Actinopteri > Cichliformes > Cichlidae > Pterophyllum > Pterophyllum scalare. The sequence continues at coordinate 57,408 of JAMQGT020007440.1, read as the reverse complement.
GTTTTAGTGCTGCATCGTCCTTTGCCTTCACTCCCCCCCCCTCCACCCGTGTGCAGCAGAGAGGTTTTTCTCTGTGCTCCAACCAGATGGCTAAAAGCTAAATCCACTCACTGTTACCTTGGTGCGGTGCAGAGCTGGAGGAGTGAATGTGTGTGTGTGTGTGTGTGTGTGTGTGTGTGTTTCAGGCTTCAGGCTAATAAGACTGGTTAGCCTCTCCCTCCCTCACTCCTCCAAAAAGAAATGAGCATAAAGATGTCTAAAGAGTCTTAATGTGAGCGCGCGAGTGAGGAGAAGTGCAGCCGAAGGCAAATCTTAACATCCCACAACTGGAGACGGCGCAGTGCAGCACTCGGCGCTGATTAAGCAGGCAAAGTCTGGCTACGGGCTACAGCTATTTCCCCTCTCTTTCACTGCCTGGCTTTTTTCTCCTCCCTCTTGCACAGACCATTTTCACCCTCCTCCCAAACGGGGAGACACATGAGTAACGAGAAAGGAGGAGAAAAATACTGAAGTCAAATTTCCCAGGGAGATGGGGAGGGAAGAAGTGGACGTGAGATCGGGAAACAAAAGCGCGGCTCTTTCCTCTCACCGTCTTTCTCTCGCTCACACTCCATCACGAGCTCATTCTTCATTCTCTCCTTGTTATCAGCTTCTCGAGTTACAGGTTAAATATGAGTCGTCGCCCCCCCCCCCCAAAAAAACCACCCATCCAGACCTCCACCCGCCTTTTCTGTCCCCCCCAACCCCCACACACACATTCACTCTACAGCTGCCCACAAGAGGGAAAGTACCATGAATGAATCCATTGACTTCAAGACAAAGTCAGACAGTGTAAACAGCAGCCAGGAGCTCCATATTCATCAGTCACCAGCTCACAAAGCCACAGAATCAAGTAGCTTTGATTCCAGGCGTTAAACCCTGTCCTAACATGCCGATATAAAGATTTAAAACATTTAAAATATACAGGCAGTCAGAAGACTGCATCCACTGAATAACTATAAGCCTTTCAATTAATTCCTGGGAAATAAACAGGAAAATTATTCATATTTTACACATCTTTCATTTAAATTTGTCAACTTAAGTTACTTGAGTTTTTAAAACTGCAGGAGTTGAGGCAGGTGGATTAACTTAACCACATGACATAATTTACACAGGACAAATTAAAAAGCTCTTGACCCCTAAAGTAAGGAGATCCAGTGAGTTTGTTGTGTAATATAAATCAAGCCAGAGTTGTTCTGAGTGATCACCTTCATCCAGTGATGCAATATTTCTATGCTGGTGGGAGAGGGCTCTTCCAGGGTGCCAATAAAGCCATCCATAAGGCACAAGGGCTCACTGAATAGGCTGATAATAGGGATGTGGGAGTCATGCGCTGTGGCCCCCCACAGTCACGAGAGCTCATTTTGGACCGACGCGTCAGACAGCGCTTTCCACCAACATCATTAAAGCCAGCATGTTCTCATCCAGCCCCGTCTCATATGAAAAATGCGAGTCACTTTTTACCTGACACTCAGCACGACTTTAAACCTCGTGTATTTTTACAGGAAGTGCATGTCGAGTCTGCAGCGCACATTTTGTCCAGACAAAACGGGATGCATGACCACGGCAACCAGGGAAAAAAATAAAGAGCTTTACGAGAAGCGGCATAACACCTTATTTCCTCCCAATCCATGATCTTTTTCTAAACCTAACAAATGGGGTGTTAATATCTAATCCTACTTTAAATTAATAATGTATTAAAAATAATACAGAGCCGTGTGGAGGCTAGAGCCTTTCCCAGCTGCCATAAGGCGAGAGCTGGGGTCCATCCTGGACAGGCCCCCACTGCATCACAGGGATAAAGAAAATGGATGGATTGTTCAATTAAAAATCTGATATTTTTGACCATTAAAAGTGGAGAATATCAATTTCACAACATTTTTAAACACATAATCATAATTTATTGTTAATGCCAGTTTAATGACCCAGGATTGACAACCTGGTTGGTGGAATTAGTCGATATATGTATATATATATATATATATATATATATATATATATATATATATATATATATAGATTGACTAATTGCACACACACATTTTGTTAGCAGCTGTTGAATGATTGTCTCATTTTGACCACATCACACTGAACTATCATCCAGCATTTTAGCTACAAATGGTAAAAATAACTGAATTGAAGTATATCAGATGACTTTAATCTCACCTGAACTCATCCATGCTAGTCTAAGTTGCAGCACTTCTCACAGCCTTACAGTAAGCGTGCCGTTTTAATTTGCTCCCACAACGTCGCTGGCTATTATCCAGTAGCAGACAAAAAGGCTTTGCTTGGTACAAATTTGTAGCACATTAAGGATTATGTCTCAACATGGAAAGAATGGCCACCGTCTTTGATGTTGCTCGGAGGTAATTACATGGAAAGCAACTCTGAAGAGCAACACCTCTAGCTTGAAGTCGTGTTCACCAGATGTCAGGTTGGTAAGCGTTACTTAATTTGCGATTAATGACAAGGCACAGGAAGAAAGGGAGGGCTGCCAAAGAGCAGACATGTGGTTCACGGTAACAAAACAACATGCTTGTTTATGTGAGACAGTCACCTTCAGTGCAGCGACAGGGTTTTAAACCATGGGGAGCGGGAATTCCCTGTTCTTGGTGTCTGTGTTTGTCCGCGCAGCTATGAGTAAAGTTTTGTGTTTCAAGGCTCGCCACAACGCAATGGTGGAGACCACCGGTTTCATCTCTGTATGCCGGGAACTGTAAAGCACAGGGAAGTTATCTGTCTGTGTTTGAGACTGATATGTTTCTCTTAGTCTGGGCTATTTCCTGCGTCCTGGCTTTTATTACCTTCATAATCCCGCGGTTGCTGTCTGTAATCACACCAGCACTGCCAGAGACAACTATCACACAGCCATGCCAATTCTTTTTTTTCTTTTCTTTTTTCTTTTTTTTTAGGAACTGAGATCACTTGGTCTGTCTTTCACTCGTTTTTGTGGGACACATTAAGAGAAGAGTCCAGGGGTCCTCTACAAGAACAATTTCCTGAAATTACTGGTGAATCTTCTGCCTTTTATAAAACTGTTTTTAATTTTATTAAAAAAAAAAGCACAAAATCAGACATTTTGCATCACTTTCAAATAATTATTCCTAACTTTTCTCTGTTAATATTTTCACTGCTGAACACACATCTAGGCATGATTTCCAAAATGCGAGGCTATAACGATGTGTGTCACCTGTTTATAAAGCAGTTAATAAACGCCTGGACTTTAACAGCTCACATGTAGTAAAGCAAGATTTCTGCTCAGGTGCAAAACTTTCTGCATGTTTAATTATGAAATCCTGAACGTCTCAGCTGCATTTTTCAGGCTGGCTAAAAACAACAATGACCAGCAACACTGGCTCAAGAATCATTGGCAAACACTGAAAATTTGTGGCTCCAAGCTTGGTTTTTAGTCAGATCTCCTCCATCATGTTCCTTCTGGCTTCTTCATCCTTCTCAGATCAGAGCACACTCATAAATTACATTCACCGGCCACTTCATTAGTTACACCTTGTTAGTACTGGGTTTGCAGACGCCCCCAGCGTTGATGGACATAGGCAGCAGCAATACTCAGGTAGGCTGTGGGGTTTAAACAGTGCTCACTAAGAGGTCCAAAGTGTGGCAAGAAAATATCCACCACACCATTACTCCACCACCACCAGCAGCCTGACCTATTGATCCAAGGACGGATGGATCCGTGCTTTCATGCTCTTTTGACGGTACCATCAAAGCAGAAAGGGAGACTCATCAGACCAGGCAACGATTTTCCACTCATCTGCTGTCCAGTTTTGGTGAGCCTGTATGAGCTGGAGCTTTGGTTTCCTGTTCTTTGCCGACAGGACTGACACCCGGTGGAGTTTTCTACTGCTATAGTTCATCTGCTTCAAGGTTCATTGTGTTGTGCACTATGAGATGCTCTTCTGCACACCTTGGTTGTAAGAATGTTTATTTGAGTTACTGTTGTCTCAAAGTAGTCTGACCAACAGCTCAAAGCAGCCTCTGGAAACAACAGGGTATTTTATCCCAGGGAACTGCCACTCACTGGGTGTTTTCTCTTTTTAGACCGTTCTCTGTAAACCCTCGACATGGTTGTGCAGGAAAATCCCCGCAGATCAGCAGTTTCTGCCCGTCTGGCAGCAACCACCATCCCACAGTCACAAAGTTACTTAAATCATCTTTCTTCCCCATTCTGATGCTCAAACCTCAGCAGGTCATCTTGACCATGTGTACAGGGCAAAATGTACGCAGTTGCTGCCAAGTGATTGGCTGATTACATGTTTGCGTTTGCGAGTTTCTATTCATAATGTGAGACTAAAAACTCATTGATTAAATTAAAAAAAAAAAGATTGCTATATCGGTTTTGCTAAGTAGGTCCTTTGCTTCTTTCATGTTTTTATTGGGAGGGGACAAATTCAAGAGAGAGAAAAAGAGAAAAAATAAAAGATGAGCAGTGCATAGGAGAGTTACAGACAGGAACAGAGAGAGGGAGAGAACACTCTGGGTGAGGTCCAGTTTCATGAGTCTGACTCAGGCTTTCCCAAGCAACGTCAGGGGCGAGCAGCTCTCAGTCCCCCAGCGCCCAGTGGAACATTTCAGCAACGCCCTCACAGCTTACAGACCAGATTTAACATGGATTTTTCTACTGGATGGTCATGATTAGGCAGCAGGAGCTGACATGGGATGGAAAAGCTGTTGCCCTGAACCAAAGGACGGGCTGCGGATGTATGGGTGGGGAACTTGAACAGCACAAAGTCTCCAAACTCCTCGAGCATGTAATAAAGAAGCGTCCTCAAAAAAAAAAAAAAAAAAAAAACACTCCCAGCTGTTGCAGCACTCAGAGATGATTAGCGACCCCAGAAAAAAAAATGGTGCAGGCTCAGCAGTTCTTTCTCCGTACAAGAAGGGGCAATGAAATTAAAGCGTGTAATTTTTTTGACTTCATCTTGAGCACATTCATCACTCTCACTTCTTCTAGACCCGTCTCCTTCTTGCATTTGGCATGTTGTTGACATTCTTTCCCACAGCTCTTGATTACTCCATCATGCTACAGCTGGGCGTTCCTGTTTGTTTTCTCTGCTGTATCTATGTGCATGTCACTAACATCCACTTACTAAATACATGGCCATAAGCCACTGGTCCTTGTGTAAGCCATTAGCTTACACATTGGAACAAGGAGAGATGACAGATTGCGACAGATACTGGTCGCCAGTAAGTGCACAGATCAGTGATCAGCTTTTTCCTTTTGATATACATTTGATTTCCAGTAGCAAAAACCTCTTTTGTTTGTCAAAGTTAAAGTTGAACATCTAGTTTTAATGTCTATATTGGATTAAATGAAGATCTATTGCTTGACTTTACTCAAATTTAGCATTTATCAGCTCATTGTTTTGGTTTTACGACCCACAATTTTAATATTGCGGTCGAGAAACGTGCTAATTTAGCTCACCATATTAGCTCAAGCTGATTTCGTGTTGGCCTCGCTCATTCCCAATTCCATGTCGTCAAAGCACAGTTGTCTCAGTTACACGCAAATGTCCCTTAATTTTAGAGCCATGATTCGTGAGGATTAGGCAACAGGATGCTTATAAAGGACCCCTTGGTGTCACATTTAAATGCACAGGCTGAGTGTCATTATTCCACATGCAGGGTTAATGTTGGGTAGGGGCACGTTTTAACAGCAATCAACACTATACTGCCAAAAATATTCACTCATCTACCTTCACACACATATAAACTTGAACGACATCCCATTAAACCCATAGGGTTTAATATAACAGCTTCAGCTCTTCTGGGAAGGCTTTCCACAGGTTTAGGAGTGTTTGTGGCAATTTTTGACCATTTTTCCAGAAGCGCATCTGTGAGGTCAGACACTGATGCTGGATGAGAAGGCCTGGCTCACAGTTTCCGCTCCAATTCATCCCAAAGGTGTTTCATCAGGTTGAGGTCAGGACTCTGTGCAGGCCAGTCAATTTCTTCCACACCACACTGACTCATCCATGTCTTTATGGACCCGCTTTATGCAAGGGTGTGCAGTCATGTTGGAACAGGAAGGAGCCATCCCCAAAGCATTAAACTGTTCCAAATGTCTTGGTATGCTGAAGCATTCAGAGTTCCTTTCACTGGAACTAAGGGGGCCAACTCCGGAAAAACATCCCTAAACCATAATCCCCCCTCCACCAAACTTTACACTCGGCATACTGCAGTCAGACAGGTACCGTTCCCCTGGAAACCGCCAGACTTGTCCATCAGATTGCCAGATGGAGAAGAGTGATTCATCACTCCAGAGAACACGTCTCCACTGCTCTAGAGTCCAGTGGCGGCGTGCTTTACACCACTGCAACTGACGCTTTGCATTGTGCTTGGTGATGTAAGGCTTGGATGCACCTGCTCTGCCATGGAAACCCATTCCACGAAGCTCTCTATGCACTGTTTTTGAGCTGATCTGAAGGCCACATGAAGTTTGGAGATTAAAAATTCAGAAAGTTAGTGACCTCTGTTTACTCTGCGCCTCAGAATCGGTGACTCCACTCTGTGATTTTACATGGCCTTCCACTTTGTGGCTGAGTTGCTGTCATTCTCAGTCACTTCCACTTTGTTATAATACCACTAACAGCTGACTGTGAAATATTTAGTAGTGAGGAAATTTCGTGACTGGACTTGTTGCACAGGTGGCATCCTATCACAGTACCACGCTGGAATTCACTGAGCTCCTGAGAGAGACCCATTCTTTTACAAATGTTTGTAGAAGCAGTCTGCATGCCTAGGTGCTTGGTTTTATACACCTGTGGCCATGGAAGTGATTGGAATGGGAATTTTTATCTCTAGGGATCTAGATTTGGTTAGGTTAGGTTAAAGCACCAATAATGCAATCGCCAGGCACCTGAAGAGATGTTTTGAATCCCTCTGCGAGACCCTCAGCTGAATCTAACAAAATGGCAGTATCTGTCACCCTGAAAATGTTGCGCTTTCGCACATGCAGCACACAACAGGAGGTAGTCCATGTAGCACGGAAGACACTTGCTTTGTGCGAATTTTTCAGTTGCTTAAAAGTTGTTTATGAGTGGATCAAAGGCCAAAACGCATCGAAACAGCTACATTTGTGTTCTCCCAGGACTGCATTACCTGCTACCGCTCAACATGTCTTTTTGAATATTGAATTTTACTACAAATATTTTCTTAGTAAAACATACTCATTCTCATGACATAAAATCAAGTAAAAATCCCACTGAAATTAAAACCAGAAAACACTGCTCCTTGTACCAAAATTATACTCAAATTAGAAGCCATATGATTTATCCCATGATTGAGCTTTTGTTGTGTTCCTGCAAACGTTTGCGGTCATAAGGAGGAGAACAGAGTAGCGAGCATGTGTTCTGTCCTGTGACTGCTAATTCAATTAGCCTCAGAGCTGCTGGCTGGTTCTGCATTTGATCAGACCAGGAGCTGTTTTTCTTTCTTTTTCTTTTCTTTTCTTTTCTTGTCTTTTTAAGTACGTGCACACACCACGACCAATACAGGAATGCTTTGGTCAGGAGCCCACCATTTCGTGTTTGCCCTAGCAAGCGGGGGCGCTCAGTGTGTAACAATGATATGACTTTGACCCGGCTTCTTGTGTTTATTTTCTTAACAGAGGTTCACCCCCTCTCTTGTACTGTAACTCCCATTTCCCACTCTCTGCAGGGCCGTCACCACATGGAAAACGAAGGAAGCCGTTAATGTTGTCAAAGGGATTCAATACAATGCTTTGAAACTTCCCCTCACTTGGGGTTATGTAATGTCTTACGGCAAAAGCACAATGTTTTTTTCTTCCTTTGAATGACTTGTTTATCCATTAGCATGAAAGCAATATAAAACGGAATGGATACAGGCCTTTTCTACATCAAAGGGGGGGTTGAGCACTATGAGTAAAATACATTTCCTGATGATAATTCAATTTATTTAAATGATCAAAGCACCTGGAGTGAAACGACACTAGCTGTTGAGTTATATTGCATGTCACCAAGAACAGAAACATGACAATTTTATAGAAATTTAAGGTAAAACCACTTCAGCCAGCAGGTACATACTCACTAATGGTCTCACTTTCCTAAAAAAAAAAAAAGTCTTTGATTATTAAAAAACATTTGCTGGGGCTCAGTTGTGGTGACACAGCTTCCAGTTTCTGCCTGTGTGATAAATCAGCCCTGTGGCAACATGTGGTATCTACAGGAAGTAACTGGAACAGTAGTCGAGGTTAATCAAGCCAAATGATCCTGACAGCTGCTGTGACTGCTGGAGCAAAAGGTACGTGGAGGAGGCTGAAGCTTTAGGACAAGAAAAAAATAACCTAAACTGAAAAAAAAAGACATCAAATGTGTCAACAGAGACACGGGACATCACCGTGGGAACACCACTTTTCATAGTACAAGTCTTTTTGGGGTGGCTGTAGCTCAGGAGGCAGAGCAGGTCATCCACTAATCGGAAGGCTGGTGGTTTATTCCCTGGCTGCTCCAGTCTGGTTGCCACAGTACTCTTGGGCAAGATACTAAACCCCAAGCTGCTCTTGATCCTTTCAGAGTGTGACTGTTAGACAGAAAGCACTTAGACACAGAAAAGAGGTGCTTGTGAGATTGGGTGGATGAGATATGCTGTATAATAGTGCGCTGAATGCTCGAGTGGAAAAGTGCTATAAAAACCAGTTTATTTACCATTTCTTTCCGTCCTCTGGCACAGTGTGGAATAACTGTTTAAATCTGAAATCCTGCTACACAGGCCTGGGGAAACAAATTCAAATGAATGAATTCAAATGAATTTGTATGCAAATGCACTGATTGCTTCTTCCTTAGGTGAACCCATGCCTGGTGAAGACAGCTTGAAGGATGTATTGGACGGTTAGCAGCAACAGTTTGTGAGGGCTGCATGGTGGAGCAGAGGATAGCCCCCGTTAACTCAAATGTGCTTACAGCCTGGGGCCTTTCGGCATGGGTTTTCTCCAGGCTGTCCTCCAACATGCATGGTAGGTGATTCTGAATGGCTGTAGGTGTCCAGGGTGTGCCCCACCTTTCACCCAATGACAGCATCAACAAGCTCCAACCCAATAATTGGATAAGCATATGGATGGGATGGATGGATGGATCAAAGGGCCTTACCCTGTGAGTCTGGTTAAGAAATAGTGGTGCTACCAAATGATACTCACTAACCAGAGCAGGTAGGATTAACCCTCTGGGGAGCATTCATTTCATGCCAGATGTTTCTGTAGTTAACAGATTTTTCACCCTGGACCCAAGTGATGGACCAGCACACCTTAGCCATTTTAGCACATGCACTGCAGCCCTGACCTCTCACTGATTCATACATTCAGAGAATTGACAGACAGCGAGTGTGTGCTAATGTGCTTTGTGTCCGGCCTCCTGCTTGATCGGCACAGGCGCCACCTTACAACCATCAATCTCCAGCTGTCTGCTATACACGTGAAAGGACACATCTGGACAATGTCCAGAGAATCAGATCTGTGCAAAATCCAGGCATCATTACCCGGATTCATGTGTGAACAGTTCATCCATATCCATTTAGATGGATAACATTTTGATTTATTGGATGTGAGCTCTGAGAATTTCTTACAACAATTAACCAAATAAAGTAACAATAATCACAAAAACCTCTAAAAAAGCAGAACAGAGAAGTCAACAACAGAACAAGCTCTGCAGACCTGGTAGGTGTTCAAGAACTCTGAATTTATGCTTGCTTAGATTTGAATCCAGGATTTACTGTTGAAAGAAGTGCTCTGTAGCAAGTGCCTCTGCTTTGTGCATGAAGCTAACCAGATAACTCCTCCAGCCTTTCTCAGTTATAGATGCAAACATTGTTCTCCAGGTGAGGAGAAGGCCAGCTGCAGACCTGATGATCTCTCTAAAAAAAATGCATCTCGCATGTGTAGATACAGGTGTTTGGATGTGTCAAAGATTTGGAGGTGATAAATAATACAAGGTAGACTGTTTGTCTTATTCGTAGCCGCCCCAAGAACTTTATATCTCCAGGTGATCGCTCAGAAATGTTAAAAATGTTGGGAAACGGTAGCCACTGACAGGCAAGCGGTGCCAGAATGACTATTGAACTCAGTGCTATGTAGTATGATCCAGAAACTTCCTGGAAGGGAGGATATTTATGTAAGAAGCGCAATGCTGCAAGTCAACCCACTGCTTTTATTATCATTCATTATTATTTCAATGGATTTATACTCTAAAATGTTTCAGTAGCATGATTCGTGCTTGATAAAAGGAATCAAGTGTTAGTTAAAAAAAAAAATGTTGCAACATTCAGGAAAACAAAAGGAGCAATTTGCAGCTTTTCACTTGGCAAACTTGATGAGCCGAATGAGGGCACATCTATCAGGAAGCTGCGAGCGGCAACAGAGCTCAAACTGAACCGTGGTGTGCTCAGTGAAAGGAACTAAAAGGGTCACAAACAACAAATCTGAAATAACAAAAGCACACAGTGGAAGCGAGCCAGCACAAAGAAACACACTGGTTTTCTCCACAGCTTCGAAGCATGCATTCTGAGAATTTCAGGAGCTGACAAAACAAGTGCTTCATCATTTCAGAGCGGCAGGGAATGAAAACACCAGTGGAAAATAAGAGAAAGAGAGAGAATACTTTGTTCCACTTTGCTTTCTCAGACCTCCTTCCTCATTAATGGTGGAACACGGTGGTTTCCTTCTCAAAACACACTTGACATGACACGAAGGATCAGTGAAACCCAACAGGTTCTACCGGGCACCTCAGCTTAGTCCCGATTTTAGGTGCTACAACTCCACAAACAACATAACCCAAATCATAGGCTTAAAGCTGCACAACTACACTGGATAACACATTCCTGTCGTGCTATGAGAATGGAAATTTCTGACCAAATTGTCCTGCTGCTGTACTACGAAGTGAGGTAACTCCATACAGGGAGTAACTTCATGACACTGAGTGTAACACCCCAAATTTTCATGTACTACCAAACATTTTAGCATATTGATAAGCTAGTTTACACTGCACCTCTAACCAGCTTTGAGCATGTTTTGTTCAGTTCGCATGAAAGCACTACCAACTCAGCAGGGGGACCCTGGAGAGCTCAGTGTGCAGATAATTAGAGGCCTTTGCCTTTTAGTGACTAGAATCAATAAAGAATCAGGCTTCAAGTGGAAGGAACTACAGTTTTAGCTTGATTTTTTTTAAATAGACCTTTGCAGAGCGATGTAATCCTAAAACAGCCTTAAGGGGCATCTACACAGGAAGTCACTAGCAGCAGTTACCCACAGGTCCAGAGTTAATTTTGTCTCAACTTTGAGGCAAGCAATTAAAGTGATGAATACAGTTTAAGGGGCAGTTGCCTAGACAGCCATAGCCTTGAATACCATTTGCAACCAATTGTTGGCAACAAAGCAACGCACAGTGAGTGAATCTCTTCCTGTGTGGATGCCCCCTTTATGGGCTACTTGCTGACTTTACATAATACTTGCAGGTGGCTGCTCCTCTTTGAGCCTGGGCCTGTTGAAGTTCTCTTCCTGTTAAAAGGAAGTTCTTCCTCACCACTTTTCCCAAGTCTTTGATCAGAGTGGATCATCTAAATGTTGAGGGTCTCTGTCTCTCTCTATTTACAGTCCAAAGACATGCACTTACTGGGGTTACATTAACTGGTTATTCTAAATTGCCCATAGGTGTGAATGTGAGTGTGAATGGTTTTCTGTCTCTCTGTGTTAGCCCTGCAACAGGCTGGCGACCTGTATGGGGTGTACCCTGCCTCTCGCCCTATGACAGCTGGGATACCCCAGCAAACCCCCCAACCCTGAACAGGATAAGAGGATGGATGGATGGATCTTACAATACAAAGCACATTGAGCTGGCCATTACTGTGAACTGGTGTTATATAAACAAAAAGTTAACTGAATTTACAAGTGTATTTTTAATGATTGGGCACTGATAAAGCTGTATTTCTTGGCTTTAGCCAATCATTTTTCAAAATTTCCTCACATTTGTTTGGGGATCGAGTTTATTCTTGTGAGGAATATGTTGCTCTGGACCTATCCGTGCTTGGAAAGACACAAGCACTCCGTTTGGTGCGCTTTGAAATCCAGGTTGACCCAACGTGCTGTTTTTGGCTCCTTCCTGCCAACACCCAGAAGTGAAATTTTTCTGACAAGATTTAACAAATTTTTTACATCCAATTGTGAGTAAACACACATGAAGGTGGGGATGCATTTTGTGACCATTTGTTTGCTGTTGCCAGGTTAAATACGGGCCACATATTCTTATCTCCAGACGGAGATTTACAGCTGTAGTGTGTACTTACAGGAACTGTCCTACCTTTGAGTTATTATCAAGCGCTCAGATTCCTAACATTTCAGATCATATATGGCTGACAGGTCAGAGAAAAGAGCTTTAGCTGGTTTTCAAAATAAATCAGTCATAAAAAGTGGTCTTGCAGGCCCGGCTGAGTGCCGATAGTTATCGTGCTTGACCCTGTCGCGGTCACTCCCTTGTGTTTCATGTCAGGCTTTTTAGCAAATTGCTTCCTGCCAAAGCCTTGACATTTTTAGCTGAAATGTTTAGAAAAGGAAATGCTGCTGTGATTTTTGGAGATGGAAAGTTGCAGGTTTGTATATATGGACACTGGCAGTTTACTGGGCTTCTCCAACAAATTTGACCTCCGGCTTCCTGAAATTCAAACGTTATCGTGTACTGTGCACCTCCATTTATCACACTTGAAAAATTGCATAAATTGTGGGAAAAACAGAGGAGAAAAAAAAATGTGATTTCTGCACATTTCAGCAACACGATTTTCCCTCAATAAGACCCATTTAAATGACACTGGATCTAAAGGATATACTTTGAAGGAAGCCAGAGAGCTCATCCCTGACCCGCACCAATAGATCTGAATCCACTGCAGCGTTTAATGTTATTCTTCTGCCTTTGCTCCAGCAAGATTCATAAAATTTTGACTCGTAGCACTTCCGCATTTGGAGAAAGAGCTGCTTCCCACAGACTTCCACAGTAATTTTCAACCGTAACTTTTCCGATCAAGACTTTTCTGCGCTTGCTTCACTTTTCAGACCCGGAAGCTACAGTGTGACCATCCTTATCTACCTTTCTTAGGTCAAAGTTAAAAGAGACCCAGACAAAGGGTTCTTATCCTCAGCTTCCTACAAGAGGGATGCTCAGATTCACCAAACCGTCCTAACTGGACATTTTTGTAGTAAACTGTTTCACAAAGAGGTTCAAGTCCATGAGAGTTCACCATCAGAATAAGAATAATCCCTTAAATTAGCACATATGGCTATATACACCCGTCCCCCACCCCCCCAACAAAATATTACCCAAGAGTAAAACAGACTTCTCATAGAAGCACAGAGTACAAAAAAAAAAGTAGCACAGCGACATGAGATTAAAGACTAAAGTTTCTTAAGCAAAGCAGTTTATTAGTGATGACAGAGGCATAAGAGATATTAGATGGGATCGCCTACAGTAGGGATGTTGCTCAATAAGCACGAGGCAGCTGCCAGAAAATTCAGATTAAGAAAGATCCAAAAAGACTTTCTGTAAGAGATGATGATCTCAATTCATCAGCAGATTAAAACCTGATAAAGGCTCCGTTTTCTCTTAAATAGCAGTAAGAATATTCCACAGAGATCACTGAACATTTTTCACAGTAGCTGCATGAGCTTTAGGGAGATGGTGGAAACTTTATATTTCAAATGATGTTTGAACTTCGAAGTCTTCATCTGCACTATTTAGAGCCGGGAGAAACATCTCAAATCTTAAACCTGTGCAAACAAACCTGAAGTCTTGCACCTGCTCTCCTGCTGGTTTTTGGTGAACCCATTCTTGGAAGCTTCCTAAAATACTCGCACTCCCATTGTTATAATATTGAAACGCAATAACCGATGAGCCGGGACGTAGGGCTTATCATTTCAGCCATTTTGGTTAATAACTTTCCACTGGAGACCTCCCTCACATGGTTCACCAGAGCCCCCGCCTCATATTCAGCGTGGCCCGTCTGCCCTGCACCCCTGGCATTTCCTGTGTGTAAAACAGAGAGGGCAACGCTGGCAACTAGCACCCATTTCAAATAATGGATACCAGATGAGGGGTGTATGTTTAGGTATGTGCTGTATGTGTGCATATCCTGCCCTAAACCCTAAATGAATGCTGTACCTTTCTAATAATCCTCCACAAACTCCCGTTTCTCTTTGTTTTCCCTCCCATTTTCGTGCTCTTCGCCTCTGCACAACAAGAAGAATTGAGCTCCGGCTCCATCAAGAGGTCTTTTATTTTTAGAACGCGGGGCGATCTCCAAGACATGAGAGCTCATCCAATATAAACATATTCTGGTACAAAGAGTACTTGTTTAGACATTCTTAAGATTCTTTTGCAGAACATAAACTCCCTAAAACCCCACCTATCTCAACATCTGCATGTATATGTGCACATCGGCACATCTTAAAGAGTGCACAGCTCCAAATAAATAGGAAACAGTCGGCTCTTCTCACGTCCCTTAATATGCAAACCAATATTCTGATGCATGAAGGTATTCGTAAATACTGTATGCAAATACCTGCAAATATGACATTCCCCTTTAGTGTTTTTATATGTGCAAATTCTTTATGGCTCTTACCTTGACTTCACATTTCTTGTGGCATGCTATTCGGCACACTGGAAAAAACAGAGAAAGAGAGAGAAAAATAAATTAACATCACGCCCCATGAAAAGCTTCTGAACATTAGGGAGAAATCCAGAGTGTGTGCCGCACTATGAATGATGGTGCTGAGCAGCTGTCAAGCAGGCATGAAAACGCAAGAAGTGTATTCAAATTCCACAGTGTTTGTACTGTGGTCAGAGTCAAACAGCATCTACTGTTAGCAGGCTGACACTGCCCAGCAGCTCCCACTCCCAGCAGAGGCTTTTAATTCAGTGCCAATACACAGTAAGAGATCTCATGTTTGTCTCACTGGTTGAGTTAAATCACCACCATCGTGATGGCCTTTTTTTTTACTGAAACATCTTGAAATCTACAGATAGGCATCAAAACAAACTCAGCTACAGGCAATAAAGAAACCACTGCGTGGGTCCTTTCAGCTGTAGCACACATTGTCTGCACAGACTAAACAGTTTTCAGTCCAATCAATAAGTCAGGATATTTCAGCTGTCTGTCTGCGCAGTCATACAACAGGCTACCCTCCAGTGTTTGATTCCTACACTGACCACACAACTGTCTCATGAGGCAAAAAGCTCTCAGTTTTCTCGGGGTCTGCAGCTGGAAAATATTAGCCTACTCATTACTATCGAACAACAAGTAATCAAAGTCACTGAAGTTTAAAACAAAGCTGCCCCACCCCCCACCCCTTCTCCCCCTGATTGCTGCCAACAATCCAGTTTTTCCGGGGTTTCTCCCTTATTTTAAGACTACCTCCTGGGCATGAGCCTTGCCCTTTCTCCAATGAAACTCCTGGATATTTGCTGAATGATTGCGCCGTTATCTCTTGCTTGACCACTTTAGCTCCGCCTACAAAGACGCCATGAAGAGTAAGACTTTAAAATGCACGAGATTAAATAACAGCAAACTGAGCTACGTGCAAATGCTTTAGTTAAACTTCACTAATGTAATCAATGCATTCCCTTAACAATGCTAACATGCTAAAGCTTTATAAGCCTAATGTTTTCCAGCTACTAGTGCTGGATTTTTTTTTTAATCTTATCATTGTTATACCTGTATTTGATACAAGTCGACTGCACTGCCGCCTGTCGGCATCTTAATTTAACACAAAAACACACCAACAATTCCCTAGAATAACAATTCCATCATTATTTTAGCAGATATTTGTTCATAAACCAGCACTGGACACATACATTTTGATCTAATGATGACGAGTCAGACCATGGGGGTAAACAAAGTTAATGGTTTGGTATAGAGTCACATTTCAATGGCTTTTTACACTACAGTAGGGGGGGGGAATGCAACCACAACCAGCCATATTTATTTATTTCTTGCCAACAACATGCTCAAATGCTGCATATTTTCAACAAGAAAACCTGTAAAAGATTTAAAAATAAATAAATAAATAATACATACAGGCAGGTAGGCATGTTTGTTTGGCTCTCTTTGTGACATTTTATTATTTTCTTTTTCGCATCAATGCACCTAAAGCCTTATATTTACCAATTAAAACTTAGTGCCAAACCTTTAACCATCATCTAAACCAAACTCTGACTTTAACACTAAAAACATGTTTAAACCTTCAAACGGGGAATAACAGCCGGCCAACGTTATCACTCCGATGGTCTAAAATCTTTATTTACTGTCACTCACTCATGTTGTTTGGATGAACTGTAATTGAGAAAACTGCAACCCACAATCTGTCTGTTCTGCATAGCCACGCTTTGAACTGGCACGCACGCACACACGCACACACACACACACACAGAAAACAGCAACTTTACCATGATTGTATGCGATGCATTCAGGGAAAATTAGTAAACTGCAGTTACAAAAAATAACTTGTGCTCCGCTCTCCTCAAACAGGCAGTGCACCGGTGCATAGGACTACAGCTGATCTTGAAAATCTTATAGATTAAAGAAGCTGTATAACTATAGAATTTCTGCACAGTTTTCACAGCTTCCCTTCTGTCCTCGAGGCCTCTCTGTGGACTCCCACTGGGTCTACCAATAAGGGTCAGCAAGGGAGAGCACCTGGACCAGCGGCTCATAAGTTGTCAGATTCCCTCGAAGGATGGAAAACCAAAACAGCTCAGTGTGCCGAGGCATAGGCTTTCAAATAAAGGAGACGGTTGTATGCTTTTACTGGAAGGCTCTACGCCTTATGTAATGAGTTTTTCTTCCTGTCTCGAGCCAAATTCTTCAAAGCAACTGTAATATCTGTTGTGAATAGTTGTCAAGTCATTGATATGAAACTGGGAGGTGGCCAGTCCTGAGACTGTGTGAGAGTCAGACTGTCTGTTTTGTACTGTGTTATGGTGGCTGTCCGGTGCTTTTCTGAACCCTATACTTCCCTCTAATCATGCTTCTAAAACACAATGCTCTCTCTGATGTATGCAGATTAATCATACAGGATATCCCTAAAACTACGTAGTCTTGTGTGCACACCCCTCCTTCCAATAAGCTGCACCCTCTGAAAGACAAGTTAATGTTGCACTAAGACTTGCAGTGAAGCAGCAGGCTTACAAGCAGAGATCATGGAAAGAGAGACGAATTCTCCCAGGTTGATGTGAAAATGATGCAAAGACATATCTTGGCAAGTTCAACTTCAGTGAATGGTTCTGCACTTATGCATGAGCTTAAACAAATCTGCAATGTAAAACATAAAAAGACAGGAGGAAGGGGGAGACGCGCACACAGAAGATTATGCCTGCACAGCTGGTACTAGGAGAACAACCACAAACAGTGCAGCAGCTAAGTTTTAGTCTGCTCATACTTTTAGGTAGAAACAAACTGCTTGTGAAACTTTTGGTATGTATTTCCCTCTACAGGTATATACACCAGGGAAACAAAGACACCCAGCTAACATGGCTCAAGCATAAACGCTACTAGTGAGGGTCGGGCAGCACAATGATGGACAGATGATGTCACCATTTCCACCAAAAATAGTGGTCCAGTTAGGCCCTTGATCAGATTACTGCATTAAAGCAGTGATGCTAAAACTGTGGGGCAGACCCCACTGGTGTAGCATGGAGCTATTACAGGTGGGGCACAGACATCCATCCATCCATCATCTTCTGCTTATCCAAAGTCAGGCTGGAGTAATACTATTAGTAGCAGGCTAATAGTGTTATTCCAGAAGTCCTTCTCCCCAGCAAATGTTTCAGTTCCTCCTGGGGGTCTCAAGGTGTTCCCAGATGAGATCTATAATCTCTCCAGCAGGTTCTGGCTTTATCCCAGTTTGGGCGTGCATGAAAAACCTCCAAAGGCAGGCAGCTTGTATTCACAGCCTTACTGATCATTACCCAGATCTCATGACCACAGGTGAGGGTTAGAACATAGATCTGGTAATTGGAAAGCTTTGCCTTTTGGCCCAGCCCTCTCTTCAACACGGCACTCCGGTGCAGCGCCTGCATCACTGCAGATGCCGCACCAACCCGCCAGCCCAACTCCTTCCCATCATCAGAATAAAATCCCAGGATACTTGAAGTCCATGAATTTTTTTTGGCAGCCTCTGTGCCCCAACCTAGAGGGAGCACACCACTGTTTTACAACAGATAATAAGGTGGGAGCTATGAATGTGAGGAGGCAAACAAGACTTTGTTGATGCTGTTGCACCACATGTTGTACTTAAGTATTCCTGCAGCTTATTACAGACTGGGATTAGTTTTTTATTTTTTTAACAAACGAACTGAATTCATAGCTTAGTTAGACAACATCTTTCAAGCAGGGACATAAAATAAACATACATGAGCAAAATGTAATTCTAGTTTTACTTCTGGTTACACTGAAGCTTTAGAAAACAATGCCATACTGCTGATTCTGCAGAGCTTTTATATAAAATACCTTTAATGTTGAATAAAAATGATGAGGTGTGAACTCTTTGCCCGGCTTCTGAAGTGCCAGAAATAATTGAGAAACAATGCATTAGATCAAATAACTGCATGCGTCCCTCTGTGAGTTCATTTGACTGTCAAATTATTTGGTTATGAAATGGTTTTCATCAAAAATTCTCTTCTTTTTTTTTTTAAAGGCTGGTATTAGAGGACACCTGCTTTTCAAATATCAACTTTCCAATGTGTAAATTACGTGTAAATACATGAAGATACATGCAAATAATCTTCCCATCTCATCCTGCGTTAAACGATGCACCCACTTACCCGGATGTCACAGCTGTTGCCTCTCTGATGTCAGCAGTGTTGGTGTGGCTGCGTGTGTGTGTGTGTGCTGCTCGGTTAGCTCAGTAGGAAAACATTTGGTCTCCTGAGTGACATCTCACCAGTTTGACTTTCACTCCTGGTGAATCACATTTTGATGTTTTGCACAGCCAAAAGTGAGATTGGTGCTTTGTTTAATTTTGTTCTCATTGATAAATGGAACAAATATAAAATATTCCTTGTGCAAAAAGTTCATTCTGAGATGGTGAGGTAACGTCACGCACACCGGCACTACTTTTTATTATTTAACACTCTTTTTGGCAAATCTTATTTCTATAAGAAATAACTGAACTTTGAGTCTTTAAGCTGAGCCACCCCAAACCTGATGTGACACAACAGTTCAACATCAGACACTCACAGTAAAGGATATTCGCTGACAGGCTGATATCAGCAGATGTTTCATGAGTGCGACTCCACTTTTAGACCCGAACGCTTTAAATGAAGACAACTGGGTTCTTTCACCTCTCATCTAAGAGGCTTCTTCAGTTCTAAAACTGAAGGTATATAACCCCTAGTGGGGCTGTCCCTTTAGAGGTGGTGCTCAGAGTTGATAAGCCACCATGTAATCATGTGACTCATTAAGGGCCATATGTTCTTGGGACAAACTGCCCAAACACAAGTGGCTCTCAACAACTCTCAGGACCCCATAAAAAGGGGCCAACTTCACGAGGGGTTAAATACCTGAAACTCTCCATCAGTTTTTAGGAGCCTCTTGGAGGAGAGGTGAAATGTCTTCATGAACCAAAAAGAAGTCCATTTACCTTTAACTCAAGGACTCAGGACTACCATGACCTGGATGACTGAGAACCTACACAGACACCCCCGAGCTCATGTTCTTGGAGCAGCTACAAAGGATTTCTTTCATATCTAACCCTTTAGGGCGAAAAAAATAGTAATTGTTTTGATGAAATGATCACATTTTATTGCATATTAGCGGTTAAGGAGAAGGTACCGACCGATTTTGACTTCGATCAAGGGTTAAATTAACGCACATGCACTTAAGTTTTACTCGTCTCTGGTAGCATTAGTTACACCACCCTGCTAAATGTGAGCTGTCGGATGCTGAATGTAAGATAAAATATGTATTCACTGGTATGCGAGTGCTGAACAACAAGTACGTCTACAAACTGAAACCAGAGAAAGTGAGAAGCTTCCTTTTAAGACCCAAAAGTGTAATTACATCATAGAGCAGCATTTAGTTTCTATTTAAGCGCTTGCTGGACTATATTTGCACACGGGGGGGGGGCTTTCTGACTTCTTAATTAGAGGCCTTCAAATGTGGGAGGCACCATGAAATCCTACGGGGATGTACACAGCATCCCAGAAAGTTCCCAGAAAGAGTCAAACTGACAGGATTTGTTTCTGCAGCGTGACTCATAATCTGCCAGGGAGCACCAAGACCCACTCAGGACGACAAAAAAAAAAAAAGACAAGACAAAATTAAACATATTCATTAAATGACTATCGATTATTATGATCAACAGAGTTATAAATGATTAATTTCTTATGTTTTTGTGTCTGAAGCACACGGCATCATAACTGCCTGTCCAATGACGTAAAACAGAGAAGTACCATTAATGCAACTGCTGAAACAACCGACCCACTATGGCCCTTTAGCAGAGGCTCTGCAGTTTTTAAATCATACCATGGAATCTCGCCGATTTGTCACGGAATCGCAGATATCCGTGTTTTCTGAGTCGGCCACGCCGGCTTAAAAGCTGAGACTGACAGTTCATTTTTGACTTTGCAAATAATAAAAGCAGCAACGCCCTGAGGCCCCGCAGCCGGGCGGGAGCTTTCAGTCCAATCATACAAAGGGTCCCCATCGCATCACATGTTCACCTTCTAGGGTCGATCTAGCAGACAGGAATCCTCCGTGTTCGGAAAAATCTGCTGGCGTATAACCGCATGACAAACAGGAAAGCTCACTGGATAAGAAAGCTCATGTCGTGCAACTGGAAGCATCCGTTATGGCTTCTAAATGGCTCAGGCGCTGTTCCCAAACCAACAGTAAGAAAGTAAGAACGAACGAGCGGTAAATATTTGATAAATATTTGATAAATATTTGATAAATAGCTAAAAAAAATGAGTTGGCTGATTATTGGTAGAAAAACAGTTTAGAGTGGACCTTAGCCTCCGCTAGCGTAGCGCTCCATAATAAACAGTCATAATGTAATCTTTATGTAAACTTCTCCTGGTCCTTACACCGACTGAAACTAGTCATTTTAGCTCCTCTGCCTTTAAGGCCAACCTTCACCCATTAGCATGACTAGCAAATGCAGTGCTGTTGGGATCTGACCTTATAAGGTCTATGTTAGGTACTGTAGGGTCTGACAAAGTTTGGAGCTGGGTAAGCCAGCAGATAATTTACTAGTCATAACAGGTTATATACCTTATTATTTAAAACTGACCCATTATGCTCCAACAACATGTTTTCATTCTTGGACTCCACTCGAGTACCTTTGCAGTTATTTGCAGTTCAAAATAATCCTTTTCATCACACTGGGCCGTGGTGTGGCCCCTCACTTTATCTGTCTGCCTGAAAGGAGATGTTTAAGCTCACTTTCACCTCCATTTAAACCAGCTTCCTCCTGATTGGCTGCCCCTTTGAAACAGAAGGTTTGGTCTACAGCCAAGGTTGTGTTCCTGAGATGACCATATTCAGGAATATCCGCTCACAATGACATCAATAAACAGCCACGAGCGGGAAAAAAACTGCTAGAAACTGAGTGATTACTTCCATAACACAGTCATCGTTATTTGAAACTTTGGCCACATTTAATATTTGCATCCCCCCGTTTGTAACAGATTATATGAAAACAAGAGAAGGCGCAGCAGGTTCCCTTTAATGCTCTGTAGACTCGTGTTTCAGTACGGCATGTGACGAGCTGTGACACACGTCGCGTGGAATGTTCCCATACGTGTGAAAAACCAAACAGGCTTTGCTCCATAAGCAGGAAAGCCACGTGCCCCTCCATCGGGATGATGTCCAGCACCGTCCCCAGTTAACAACACTCCTGGACCACATGGGAAGAAGCAGGACTTCCATATTGGGTGTGAAAGTGAGGAGCCCGGAGCGCTCAGGCTGGGCTTTACCTTGTTAGGAAGTTGGAGCTTTGGAGAATAAACAGAGCAGAAATTTTCCTGGTCGAGGGAGGGAGGAGAGGAGGGAAGAAGCAGCACAGTGATGAGGAGACAGAAGATACTGGAGAGAAGACATCTGTGCAGATGATGAGTAATAGAGTGAAGGGGTGCAACAACTGCTCATATCAATCATTAAGAAGATGAGAGGACAGCAGGGGTGGGAGTGGATCAGGAGTGTGGAACGCCGGCTGCTATCTGACTCTGGGTCTGTGGTATGCTATACAGTGCAGGATGGAGGGGGGAGAAGGGGTTATAAAGTGGTGGGTGATTTCCTTCCCCTGGTCCTTTGGAATGAGCCTATAGTCCCACAGGGCTGGGCTGGACCCCCTTACAACACAATCAGAGGGGCAAGGGCTGGAGAATTTCCTCTTCCTCCACCCTCCTCACTCTCTCCATCATTCCTTTCTTATTTTCCTCTCGTGCACAAACACGTGCACCGTACGTCACTCCTGTGTACACACACACATACCAAAAACCTGAACTTACGACTCCTCGGATGGTTTTCCCCCATCAGTTTGTTCCTCTTTTTAAACTGCAAACAAAGGGAATATAAAGGTGGCCACAGTTACACGGCTCACACGTTCACTTGGCAAGTGAGAGGTCGCTGGTTCGATTCCAGCCAGAGACAGAAATGTCCTCTGGGGTTGCATCAGGAGGGGCGGAGCTACCTGCTGTGGTGACCACTTGTGATGAGGGAGCATCTTAAAGCAGCTGTTGGTGCAAACCAAATAAAAAGGGCTTAAACAAACTGCTTCATCTTATTGCACGAGCATCCAAAGTCTCTACAGAACTGGCTAAAAATGAAATACTGCCGCAAAACAAGTCTGAAAATTCTGTTTGAGTCTGGAAACACCGTCCACTTATCAAAGTGTGTTTATTAAAGCGAAAACAAAAATCCCATTGTTGTCCCAAATGACATCCCATCGGTTTGAAACACTTCGGACTGGCGGTGCTTTTTGCTGTGCGAGCATTTCCAGCACGTCAGCGTTTTTAACCGACACGAGTCGCAGGCTGCCTTTTCACCTGTGGTGAAGCTCAGCACTCGGCAGGTGAGCGAACAGCATTGCGACGCATCAGCGTGCGGTAACATCTGATCTAGACGTGAGGAGGCAAAAATAATGGCAGTGTGTGCAGGAAAGTCTCACGGTGACGGGACACATTTAAGATCAAATACTTCATCTCCCATCATGAAGAGTCAGATATTCTAAAGCCTGAAAAGAGAGGCTAAAGTAGGCGCAGTTCCCTCTCAGGCCACTCAAAGGTAATTATGATTATTTTTTTTATTTTCTTTGGCCGAAGACACATTAAAAAAAAAAAAACATGTTGTCTACCCCGGCTTCAACTCCATTTATAGGTCGTAAACAGCAAGTGTTTGAATTGGCATCTCTGGGTGTTTTTTACTTGAAAGAATGTCTGCTCAGTGGTTCAAAACCCACACATGCGGTAATGTTTTTGTTGTAGCCGTCGTTATAAATTTCCCTAACACTGAAGTGAAGGGAGGAAGACCTTCAGTGTTTATGATGAATTTGTCTGGCGAGTGTAAATCTGCAGCTGGGGTATATGAGATTTAAACAGTTGAAAAAAATAATGTTATTTTCCTTGTAATAATATGTATTTGATGGAGAAAAACTCCTGTACGTACCTCAGTGGTAATGGGAATTTTATTTTATTTTTTTAGGGGTTGTGATAACAGCTTTCTGGATATACTGCAGCCACTGACAGACCATCTTCCTAAATATCTGATCAGTGTCATCCAAACAGGAGAAAGCTTGTCGGGTCAAAAGCTCGCAGGTGAAGTTGCTTGTGCCAAGCACTCTGCAACCTCCTGGGTTGAATTTGTAGTTCCTCTAATGGCCACTAGAGGCTGGCTCCAAAAGTGAGTCAATCCCCATAGACTCCTATGTTAAAATTTTCAACTTTACAGCAGAGATAAACATGCTTACAGCCTGCTACATAGAATAGCTTTGGCCTCTAGGGATAGTTTCCCTCTTCACATATTCTTTTTTCTCCCCATAACTTATCCATTTGGGTATCACGAGGGATCAAAGGTTGAGGCGTGGCTGCTCGTGGTGTCCCATCACAGCTGGAACTGATATGTCTGGCTTGGCCTCATCTCTGCTGTTCAAGTCACTGAACATCTGAGAAGTTTGTGTATTTTTAGCAGATATCTATGTCTAAGTGTTGTACTCATATAGCTTGTTTGCAATATGCTTCAGGCAGAAAAACAACACCAATGCTGAGGCTTCAAAAACCAAAGGGGCCCAAAAGAAGCAGTAAATAAGCAATAAGGTAACAATACATGCTCTGTTGTGTAACTAACTGCATTTAATAAACCAGGATTATCCATAAGCCAACCAGTCATTTTGGTATTTTGTCTACAATATTCAGTTTTTAAGACAAACAATTATCCTGTCACAAGAGTGATTCAACAGATGAGGGCGTTAAATCTTCTATTGTTCCAAACACTTGGAAATCTGTGGTAAATTTCATAATTTCACCACCTGATCCATATTGCGAGGTGCGAAGAACGCTATGAATGTGTCTACACATGCACACCGTTTGCGCCATCCTGCTGTGCACTTGCTGCAGTTTCTGTGTACTGTAGTATTAATGTCAGTAATTACCGGCACCCAGCCATCTCCATCCATCATTTGACTCACACGGAGTGTCATCATTGAGCCCACACGTTTTCCCCAGCTTAAATCCCTGCCTGTGCTGGGTTTCTGTGGGTAAAGCCCCACCTTCATTCAGCTGCTCAGAGTTTCTTAACACTGGAGATCCCCACAAACATTGCAGGGGACTTGGATAAATCCTGAGCAAGAGTTCCCATGGACTCAGCTCTGTGCCATGAGTTTGCCTCTTCCTGACAAAACAGAACTTCCGTTTGTTTACTCTTCTGTCTGGTTGTGTGTGTGTGTTTCACTCAGAGCATTAGTCTAGCTTTGTTTTGTTGAAACAGCTGTTTCCCTGATACAACGTGCAGCTACGGAGGAAAAAAAAAACACAGGAAAACACTCCGGATCGAAGCTTGTAAAAAAGATTTCTGGATTTTTACTCTGAAGGGCTGCAGCAGATGAAGTTTGAAACAAAACCCTCTGCTGCCACCTGGTGGTTGTTGGCATCCCTGCATCTGTCATGTTTCTAAATGATGAGTTGACTTTTTTGATGCTGGCTCATGACTCGAGTGGCCTGGCTTCCAACTTTTTGTGGAACTGCACTATTAATCATTGTCTCACATTTCTATTGGCTCTGGTTTACAAAAGTAAAGTGATACGCTGATCGGTGCATCCGTACTAAAACCCAAAGATGAACAGCAGAGAGGACATCAGCAGTTTTAATAGTTACTGTGACAGAATAAGTGAACATGGAGTGTACAAAGACTATAGCATATAACATGTGCCACAAAAACTCTTTGCTCTTTAGCTTGATGGGAGTGCCACCCTAAACAAGACCCTAAGTTATCTAACTCAACATCAGTATCAGTAAAAATATGTATATATCACAGTAATAAACAGGTAATATCTCTATACAGTACTGTGCAAAAGTCTCGAGTCACTCATTTCTTTTTGCTTCCAAGGAGCCTGTCATGGTCCTGGGTCTGCGACCCCTTGTTTCTTAGTTTCTGGTCTTTTGTAGTTATGTTAACTTTATTGTTACTGTTTTTGTTACATTGTTTCATGTGTTCCTAGTTAGTTCCATTGCTGTGCACCTTGGTTCCCCCTGTGTTCGTCCCAAAGTGTTTCCCCTCTGTGTGGAGTTTCTTGTTTATTTGTCACAGTGTCCGTCTCCTGGTGTCCTGTCTCACCTGCATCCTCTTTATGTGGTGTCAAGTTTGTATTTGTATCTGTCTTCTCACTTCCTGTTTTATTTTGACACCCCCCCTCTCTTGTGCTTCATGTTTTGATTTGCTTCCTGAGTCTCGTTAGTGTCATTCTGTTCACCTGTTTGCCCCAGCTGTTTCCACTCACCCCTCGTTCCCTCTGTGTATTCATTGTCTCCGTTTTCCCCTCGTCAGGTGTCAGAGTCTTGATGTCTTTGTGGCAGGGTTTTGTTTCTCCATGCTTTTTGAATTCCTTAGTATCCTCCAGTTTTGTTATCTTCATTTGGTTCATGTATTTGTTTGTTTAGCCACATTAAAGGCTCGTTTTGTTTCATACCTCTGCCTGCGCCTGCGTTTGGATCCTCACCTCCTCCACAAGCCTGCTTCCATGCACCATGACAGTGCCAGACTTCTTTCTAAAAAAAAATTTTAAGTGGTCTTGAGTAAATAGTTCTCCAGGCTTTCTGAAGTTTTTCTTTGGACATTGGCTGCTTTCTCATTTGTTTTCAGTCTAGTCCTTAATGATTTTTGTGATAAGCCACTTAACACTGACCTATGAAAACTTGGCATATCTCATTATGGTGTGCAGTTTGTCCTTAAAATATCTGATGAAACTGGACAAGTGGAAGACATGGAAGAAGTGTCAGGCCTAAAAAAACTATCTACAGCAGATGAACAGTATCTGAAAGTCATGTCCTTAAGAAATAAGGAAATAAAATCCAGTAAAGACCTGACACAGGACCCAAAAGGTGCATCTGGACCTTCGGTTGATCCACCTACTGTTCACTGAAGCCTCATCAGAAATGGGTGGCAGTAAAGAAGTTACTCTTAAGGAACTGTATACACTATTTTTGCCTTATATACTGTATTTCCATGTATGTGCACATTTCAACAAATCACTGCACAAATTTCCCATTTTCAAGCAGAACAAAGAAACGAGAGGTGCCCAAGACTTTTGCACAGTTGGGGTGGTTGTGGCTCAGGAGGCAGAGCAGGTCATCTACCAATTGGAAGGTGGTTCGATTCCTGGGTGCTCCAGTCTGCATGCCAAAGTATCCTTGGGCAAGATACTGAGCACCAAGTTGCTCTCCAATGCAACCGTCAAAGTATGAATGTTTGTTAGAAAGCACTCCGAAATAGAAAACAGTGCTTTTGTGAATGGGTAAATGCAAATGTGTTGTATAAAGAGCTTCAAGTGCTCAGCTTGAGTAGAAAAGCGCTACATAAGAACAAGTCTATTTACTATTTACCATAACGAATGAAAAATGTGTCTGTATATACCTCAGAGTATATAGCTGAGTACAGTTGTAATGTTTCCATCTCTCCAGCAGGTGGCTCCCTAGATGCATGAACCAATCTGTAGGTTACACTGGGCGGAGGGGGCTGGTTTGTTTCCATTACTCCTCTATTTGAACAACAAGCACTGTGATCAGATTTCTGAGACATGACAATAAAGCTAATTAGAGAGCAGAGCGCATAAGTTCAGAAGAAGAAACTGCATCAGTAAAAATAAATAAATAAATAAATAATTAACCCCCCCCCCTCATAGAAAATCACTGTTTCATCATCAGTTTAGAAGATTAGGATGACGATATCAGACTGGGAGACAGTCGTTTTCCATCATTTTCATCCATCTGCTCTTCTCATTAAGCCAGTGAGTTCTGCCAAAGCATGGCGTCAGTGTTACAGCTTTGTTTGCTGTGTGTGTGTGTGTGTGTGTGTGTGTGTGTATATATGTGTATATGTATGTGTGTGTGTGTGTCTGTGTGTCTATAATATGAACTTGGCCACTTGCTGCACAAACTGAAGTTACTAAGTTCTTACGCTGCCTGATGAGTAATGAACCTATTCTGACATGTTTTCACAGCCTAAGAATTTCTTAGCATCAGTGCATAGCATTAAGGTACAGCTCCACGTGCCTGTGTGTGTGTGCCTGTGTGTGTGTGTGCTTTCACTGGGATTTGCTACATACCAGCTGTATGAGCTAAGCCATCAAGAACAGAGTAGCGATAACCTTCACTCTCCCTTAGTCTTACACACACACACACACAAACACACACACACACACACACACACACACACCTGCTATTGTAGTGCTTCTCTGGTCAGTCCCTGCAGGTCTGTGGAGGGGACTGTGAGCAGTCACAGAGCTACACCGTTTTCAGAAAAACACTTGTAACCAAACTTTGAAGATTTTCTAAACAACATTTTTGAGCTGCAGAAGTTTTATCAAATGCTCGTGACCCTTTGGCCAAATTCTCAGTTGTGTTTTACCTTTTAAGGGCACAACAGAGGCTCTATTGTACTCCACATGAACAGCACTGGTAAAGAATAGAAAAGCAAGTTCCTGCCTTCAGGCCCTAGTCTCCAAAAATACCCCACCAAAAACAGAGCCCCCTCTCCCCCCCCCCCCGGAAAACTTCAGTCCTGACCTGCGTCAACACACTATTGTCTTACCAACACCTTGTACCTTAGCAACTGCTGAAGACAGAGGAAGTGGAGGTGCTCCTGTCATTACGGGTCCATGTGACTGCAGTGTTGGTAAACAAGAGCATAAGCGGGGGGGGGCTGTAGGACAGAGGGAGGGAGGCTTCATTCTGAACAGCCATTTAAAACATGTTGGGTAATCGGCTTGTGGAAGTTCTGGGTTGGATGAGAACACCACAATAATCTTCATATCTGTTTGGTTAGATCTGCAGAAACTCAGGAAACGGGGAGGAAGCAGCTGGCCTGGCTCCATCGAAATGCAGCAGAATCTGCACGACCAGCACCAAAAGTTCATTAATGTTTGTGCAAAACCCTCTTTGCACACGGCTGACGCGGCCTCATTTGACACATTAACATTTATACCCATCACGTGTCCACAGGGTCTCCAGCTGACTACTTTTGTTACTTGTTTTTGTACAGATGAAATTTTACTTTCCATTTATTCCAAATTGAGACACAAAACTACTCGGTTAGGTCATATACTGTATGTAAAATGTGGACACAGCCACTGTGGCTTCACTCATTTGTTAACTAGCTAACTTCTTTGAGGCTTTAAGGTCACTGCTGTTTGTTTTTGTTTGCTTGGAACATGTAGTAACCGTATTTAGAAGCTATAAGCTCATAGATATCTGCATGGCAGTTTATTATGAAAGGGAGCTTGAGGTTAAGGTTAGAAAGAGATCATGATCTAGGGTTAAACACCCTTTTACACCATTTAACACGTGTTTGAAAGCTCACTTTTCAAGTGCAGGAGTTTAAGTATCTCAGGGTCTCATTCACGACGGAGACTGACAGACCGTTTGGTGTACTGTGGTGACGAGAGCGCCGAGCGTGAAAGCAGAGCCGTACTGGTCGATCTGTGTTCCTACCTACAGCCATGAGCTCCGGGTAGTGCCCAAAAGAATGAGATCATGGATACAGCTGGCAGGAACGAGCTTCCTCCAAAGGGCGTCTGGGTGGGGGTGACCCTCAGAGTAGAGCTGCTGCTTCCCCACCTTCAAAGGAGTGAGCTGAGGTGGTTCAGGAATCGCATTAGGATGTCTGCTGGGTGTCATCTAGGCGAGGTGTTTCAGGCACGTCCCAGGGCAGCTTGGGAACGCCTCACTGGAAGAGGTGGCCTTGGAAAGAGAGGTCTTGGCATCTCGGCTTAGTCTGATGCCCCTGAAACTTGGCAGACGGACGGATGGACGGTCATTTAACTTTAAAAGTTGTAACAGCAGCTTTGGGACCGTTTTCTGGAGTAGGTCAGTCTCCGAAAGTGCTTTATCCTTACTCCAGCCTGCTGAAGTGCACTTTTTATCATCCTTAAACCCTTGTAGCACAGCCCCGCCGTAATACAGCGCATGTGCACCTTCAAACTAAGTTCACCCCGATGAAATCATCAGGTCACGTCCTCATACTTCACACAATGAGAAGACATTTTACAAGTGTTCCCAAAGCCTGAGCTCTCAGTACCTCGTTAAGTTTAAATACTATACCATATAAGACATTCTGTCCCAAGGAACTATAATTCTGCATCCTTTTCTAGTCGCCTCTAGTTTTGGCAAAATGGGAATTTAATGAATTATATGCCATGGAGACAAACGGAGGAAGAGAAAAACAGAGACTGCTAGACGTCTGCTGTCTGAGCAGGCAGCTGTCTCCTGTTCACTTTGTGTTGTCCTCGTAAATCTGTTGCACACACACACACACACACACTCTCCATTTATTCATACACATGACCAAACCCAGACACAAGTAGGGGAAGAGAATTACACTGAGGTAAATTAAATCAAAATACAGTCCAGTGAAGCCTTGTCATGATGGCTTATTCCTCCAATAAATCATATCTTACAGGCGATGGTCCCAGGTGCTGTCCTGTGTCAGTTTATGACTGCACACACAACTGAACATTATTTAACCCGAGCAAACTGACAGCAGCAGCCAGTGTGATTCATTCAGAAATAAATGCTTTTGGGGGGATGAAACGGGTGACTTATCTCTTGCTGATCTCTCCAAAGAGCAGAAATTATTTCCCTATTTGGAAAGACTTATTTATTTGTGAAGATTTCACAGGCCTCCTTTATTACATTAGGAATGCTGTTCAGTTCACGCCAAGCAGTAACCTTCATGACTGCAATATGAAGGGCCAAAAGTTTCAGTCCCTCTTATGGTCCGTTAAAACGCCACCGAGGTATGCTGTGGCTACCTGCGCGGCATTTTTAATGGAATTGTGTGGCAAGCAATAAGAATAAGAACAAAAAGAATGAGATACAGTTTATCCAAGAAGCCTTGTGCTTCAGTTTTGGTGAGTGAAAGTATTTTATTTGTCTGTTAATTAGCACTAATTAGCAACAATCTGTGCACACATACATGCAGTTTGCTTACCAATATTGCTAGCATTGGCTCACTTACCCTCAATCCAAAAACCCCCAACATGATGATGACCAAAACAGCAATGTTAAGAACTTTGTCTTTGCTCCTGTGAGTACTGCATCCATGAAGGCCAATGTGAAGATTTAATTACATAAATTATGCCACCATACAGCATCTAGAACACCTGGAGGCATGAGTCAGATCACAGAGTATAATACAGGTGGTTATTTTTATGATCCAGGAAAAGCATTTACTGTGCCAACACACATAATCTTGTCCTGCACCATTTTGCTTTGTCACCTACAGACCTGCTTTACCAGCGCAGCTGTTCTTCCCCTTCTGCTTTATGTGTTATGCAAGAGCAGATAGAGCCACACCTTACAGTATTGCAAGTGAGCTTTTAGCACTTTTGTTTTTACATGAGCATTGCATGCGATTATGTCAGACTGCCTTTAAGTGGCTAATAAGACACCAACAAACCGTGTTCATGTTTTCCTAAACTACATCAACTCATCCTGTGTCAGGTTTGGGACGCTAAAAATCCCCCCCGATGTGCCAGCCCTCACGTCCAGCCTCTTCCGCGTGATTTCATTTGACGTTATCGGAGTGAAAACAGGCGTTTCCACTACAGCATGACGTGCCAAGCAGGCCGAGGTCATATATTCTTCCATTTCTTTTTTTTTTTTTTAAATCCTACTCTGAGCACCAGACCGAAAGGATTTACTGCATCAGAAACGGTCAGAAAACGGTGACCACATTAGCATCCGTTACTGAATCGCAGTCACTTTCCTGCAGTTGTTCGATGTTTCATATTACAAGTCTATCCAAGTCATTTCAGGTTAGAAACAAAAACAATAAAAACACAAAAATACCCAAGACCAGAATCCTTCTGAGCTCACGTTAGTTTAGCAGCAGACATGCTTTA
This sequence comes from Pterophyllum scalare, assembly GCA_024447675.2. Classification (NCBI taxonomy): domain Eukaryota; kingdom Metazoa; phylum Chordata; class Actinopteri; order Cichliformes; family Cichlidae; genus Pterophyllum; species Pterophyllum scalare. The sequence goes on along the minus strand of JAMQGT020007440.1, from coordinate 25,751 downwards.
ACGCACATTTTCAAATAAGAAAACGTGCTTCCATTTTTATTCTTTTAATGATGATGATGGCACTGGTGCAAATCAATCAGCCATCAGTCAACCACAATGTCTCTTCAGTAAACACCATTAAGGAAATTGAGAAGCTGTTAACCTTTAGCCTTCCTGGAGCTTCTTCTGCCCTCCTCTGTCACTTGACTGACTAAACCCTGACACAAAGGCAACCTTGGATGACCTCTCATTTAGACCACTGACAGATGTGAAACAGATACCGCCTTCAGTGTCCCAGCAGCTATCGTACAATCTCCATGTTCCTCTTAACTCTAGTTTGGGGACATTTAAGAGATCAAGGAGAGTTTAGATTATTAGCCTAATGAAAGTGTTTTGTAGTCCAGGAAAACAGGATGTAATCGTTTGTAAATCATTTAAAACTTATAGCTTAATAGAAAATAGTATAAAGACTGCATAAATGTCTCCCTAGTTTCACTTTGATTTCAAAAAACATTATTTAAAGATTAAAGATGTCGATTTACCAGTCAAGCTATGTCCCAAAGGACCAAAAGGTCCAAAAAGACCAAAAGAATGAGATCACAAATACAAGCGGCAGGAATTAGCTTCCTCCGAAGGGTGGCTGGCCTCTCCCTTAGAGGTAGGGTGTGCAGTCATTCGGGAGGGGCTCAAAGCAGAGCCGCTGCTTCTCCACATCGAAAGGGGCCAGTTGAAATGGTTTGGGCATCTGACTAGGATGCCTCCTGGGCGAGGCGTTCCAGGCGTGTCCTACCGGGGAGGAGGCCCCGGGACAGACCCAGGACACGCTGGAGAGATTATCTATCTCAACTGGCCTGGGAACACCTTGGGGTCCCGCCAGATGAGCTGGTGGAAGTGGCTGGGGCGAGGGAGGTCTGGGCTTCTCTGCTTAGGCTGCTGCCCCCGCGACCCAGCCCCGGATAAGCAGAAGAAAATGGATGGATGGATGGCATTATTTAAAGAGTGGGTGCAGTGGCAAAAAGTGGTGTGATGCAGAAAGAAACAGTAACAAGTGATGAGGACAGACATCAAAAGAGCATCCTAGACTGGACGAGTCTGTCAGAAGTATGAGACTTCATCACAGACAGTTCTACACTTTTAGTTTAACAACCTAAAACTATAGGATTTGGGGACGTCATCATCATTTTATAATTAAACAGACAAGAAACAGGTCTGAAAAATCAGCAACGTCTCTGAAATCCTTTTTTAGTGAACAGTTTGTTGCCGAATCCAAGTTCAAACTAATTATCTGAATCAAAAGTGTGTGCTAACTCTTACTAGCAACTAAAGTCGAGCAGCCTCTCGCAACATGTTTAATGATCACTTTCAAAGTAGGCTGACCAAAGGCTTTCCCAGAAATGGGGAGCCAGGCTGGATGTGAATCTTGGACCCTGAAAATAGTCCCTTAACACAAAAACAAGAGGATATGATAAGATCTCGCATCTAAGGGGCTTTTAGCTAAAAACGATGCCCGTGGTACGAGTGTAACACGGACTCGCAGGGGTACCAAACCAAAAGCCAGAAAGCTTTTTAAACAGTCTAAGGTGGGTTCATCAAGACCTGTAAACAAACTACAGAATCAAACTCTGCTTCAATCCTGTCACCATCATGAGGTGCTGGGCCGACTCCCGACATGGGAATTTCGGGGCAGCTGACTGACCTCGGCAGATGAATCCATCCTGAACGATGGCTTGTTTGCAGACGCTGCAGTGCTTCGCCTTCTTGAAAGTCTTCACCCGGAATGTATGGGAATGAAGAGCTTCCAACTCCTCTGGCTGCAGTCACGAAAAACAACAACAAAAGACAAAAGAGGAGGAATGTTAGTTTAAAAATGCTGCAGGCTTCAGTGAGTCCAGGTGGTGTGAGTAATTTTGTAAACTGGCATTTTTTGGGTCCAGGTGTGCACTGAAAAACAAAGGAAATTGACTTAAATGGTTCACTTTATCAAACAGACCATACTGAATGATATAATGATACAATCAGACTGTATTTCAACACATATCAATCCTTCCAGTCATCTCAGGAGCAGCCCCTCCTCCAGGGGCAAATCATTACAACTAAGTTGTTTTTGCTTAAAAATCCTCTGAAGTCCTCCCAGGAAGCAAAGCAATGGGGGCTTAAGCTGTCAGAAGCAAACTAAAGAAAGGAAGAAAGAGAAAACACGGTCTTATCTCTTGTTTTTCTTTCTTTCAACCTCGTCCTCCTTCTCTTTCCTCCCAACTTTTGACCTGTCATCTCTTTGCCCTCCTTTGCACGTGTGTTACGCAACTCTGTGGAGAAACTTTATCTCCCAGGCCCGTTAAACATCCCTGTGTCTGTCTGCAGCCTGACGGGTTTTTTTCCTCCACCGTCTACCGGCCGGCCCTTTTCCTGCCGGCTTCGTAAACTTGGTTTAAAGCACTGACGCAGAGCGAACACGGGTCATTCCGACTCCTGCGGCGTCTTTACAAGAAATCTGCATCGTGTTTCCGAAAGCACCCCCGCCCCCCAAAACCGCATGCAAAATTAAAAAAAAAAAAAAAAAAGTTCAATCAGGAGGAAAAGTGACATCATTTTTGTTGTTTATTTGCTCAGCTGGTCTCAGTTTGTGTCCTAAGGGAATAATGGCCAAATGAATCCCCCTGTAATCGAGGCAGCTTCATCCAGTGATTATACTGTTAAATACAGCAGGTTTATATTTCATTAGAAATGCCGGAATGGCGTTCATTACAACCTGCAACTACAGCAAAACAAACTTAAACGACAGTTCTTTGTAATAACCGGGCTGTGCGCTGCAGAATTTAAACACATGCCATTTGTTTTTTACTCTGAAATCCTATTGAATTTCTAAGTCCAAAAAACTTGAAAGACGGGAAAATGTCAAACCCACATGTTTCGGTACATTCCTCCACGCATGTGTGTTTTCTCCATGTGCACGTTTTTTGATGTACCTAAATGCCTTAACTCTGCATATGTTCTGTGCTGGGATGAAAGAGAGAAAATGGATGTGTTTTCAACGCAGGAAGTGCCCGTTAGCATGGCGTTCAGCCATGAGGCTTCCATTAAGAGTGCGAGTCTGTGTGTGTGTGCGTGCCGGACAGGGCTAAAAGTGGCCATGTGGTTGGCATATTGGGGGACTTATTGTACTGGAATTCTCAAACGGGAAGACCACATAGGGATATCGAGCACATTACAAGGAAAATTAAGTAGTTCTCTTTCTGAAAGAACTGCCAGACCACCAACCACAGCAGCTTTAAATCCACTAATGCCCCCCCATCGTTTTTCTTCTCATCAATCCCGACAGGAATCATGTCGCAAAGCAGCAGAGTAAGAAAATGACAGCACAGATTTATAAATCAAACTAAGTATCTGTTGGACTGAGTGTGTCATCGATCTTCCCATTTGACTCCCCTACAAGTGGCGTGACAGCAAAGCTAGCTGGTCATGGAAGTGCTGCTCTTCCCGTAACATAAGGTGTAATGTCTTTTTTGTTAGATATGCATCAACTCTAAAAACATCTGGATGCCTGCAGCTTTATCCGGGCTTTGAAAGCAAAGTTTTTAGGTCCAGTAACTCCAGAGAGGCTTGGATTTACATGGTTTGGTTTTTAACAGTCTTTTCCAGATTTGTTCTGGTCTGCACTAAAAAGTGCAACATCAAAGACATCATGGGAATTGTATGATTAGGCACTCTTGGAACTTGATTCATATTCGTGATTACAGCTGTCTGAGCCTGGATTTCCTCAATGCAATGGCATCTGGGAAGCAGTTAAAACGTGCAGGTAACATTTCAGGTTACTCTGCAACATAATATCTAGAGATTATCACTGCGAATAATAAAATGACTCAATATTATAACTTAGTGCAGTGTTTAGGTATGACGAGGCTTCAACATTTCATTGTCTCACCATTGCACAAAAGATTAATGTAGATTTTGGGTCTGAAATCTGAAGCCAGGTAGGGCCACAACGGGGGGCAATATCTGTAGCTCCAAACACACCTCTGGTCCTATAGGAGTCTATGGGGGAACGTTCCTTCAGCCCTGACCTCAGCGAACACTTTCCTGAAGAGTTTATGGCATCAGTCACTCATTTCCAGTCATACTGAATAAAATATTAAGTCCATTTTGGTGTTCTGAGTGTCAGAGATGAGGATTATCAAGGGTATCCTCAAGGATTTGTGATTAACAAGTCATTAGCCAATGAGCCTGCAGCGTCACAGCTGGATCCAAGCCTTGCATGTCACATCCCGTTTCAAAAACACCAAGAATCCTCTCAATTTCCTCTCAGTGCAGAAGCAAAAACTACCTTATTAAGAGAAGTTCTAGCAAGACAGTAGTGTCTATTGTCAGTGTGTCCTGGTCAGCAGACGTCTCTCTCTGGAGGCCTTAAAAATAAGATTCAACAGGCTGGCGCTGTGAATAACCATTACAGCCTTATTATGTTTTATACTTTCTCAAAATTGATGGTTTCTCTGATTCAGGAGCTTATTCAGAGGTTTAGTAACTTAAACATACGCCATCAGCTTTACAGGATGGTTCACAGTTTGTTTTTCAGAGCCGCATGTCAACAGCAGGACAGCCGACCCTTCATTCCATCTCCCGGCTACGCCTTGCCACTACATAACATGATTAGCTTAATCTAGTTAGACTGAAATAATGGCCATGGCTGTGCAGGATGCACCATGTTGGCATGGGGGCTTTTCTGAGGAGCGGTGGAGGTCCCTGCCTGGCACCCATATCCATGTTGGCGCCACCATGCCAAGGCCCTGGCCAGCACCTGCTGGGTTGGGGCTTTGGATATGGATTTGGATTTTGAGGACCTGGAAAATGCTGATATGTGGATTTAACAGTACACTCTGTCAGAGTAATTCAAATACATCTCAGCTTTGTCAAATTACACCACATTTTATGGAAACTGATACCTCTGGAATGAGGCAGGGCACAAATTATGTGTACATTAAAGCACTGGTTTTATTTCTGGGAGTCAACTGTCAACATAAGGAGTCTATACTATCAGCAGGCAGGCGCTAGAGAAACACCCATCTTTAAACTGCTTTTGTCACAGGCCTATTCTCAATGCACACAATCACAAACAGTCATTAAGTCCTTTGGGGGGGGGCTACAATGACATCACCTGTTTTGGATGCAATTACCATGACGACATTTGGGAAGGGATGTGAAGTAGTACTATGCTTTTTAGTGACTTGTGAAGAAATTATACCCTCCCTCCAAGAATAATCATTAAATTTAATAAAATACAATGACTGAGCATATGGCATCGTAACAGTACAGCAGTCTCAAGTAAAAGTAAATAAAATACTACACAAAGAAAATACCTGAATGTGTTGGGTTTTTTTTTTTTTTACTCATGCCATAGTAAAATAATATTAGCATAATGTGAAGCAGGTAACAAAAGGAAAAGTGCAAAATTAACTTCTTTTTTCTTTTTAGGTACAACATCAGCAACAGTTCTCAAGGTGACACAAAAATCCTGCAGACCATTGATTAGACAGGAAGAAACATGAGTAACAGGTGAAACATGGAACATCAAACTGGCTTGCTGCCTTTTTCTGAACCCAAGTTCATCCCATTGCTGTGTGCAAACAACCTCCCACCAAGAAAGCCATCCTTTTAACATCCTCCATCGTTCCGGTTTGTGTTACCTTTATGTTTTTACACAGTGAAAAACTGGGGAAAAGTACCAAAGGTGAGTTAAGTCAAGCCGAGCTGTACCAGGCAGTGGAAACGAGGCATTAGTCCACGTGGAATAGTGACGTTCAGACAGTGCTTCATCTGCATGATTCCTTTGAAAAGTGGATACCAAAGCCATCAGACCGCCTTCTCTATGATCTCAATGCACAGGGCAATTAATTTTAGTAACTTAGGGATTTCCTAGAGCGCTATATTAGCTGATATTAGAATAGTTAAACTATAAAAAATAACGAGTCTAATCTAAATCCACTAATTCCATAGCATAAACATTTCCCCCTTTAGTACTTCTTCCTTTGCATCAGTAATTTTCCAAAGTCCTCACTGAAAGAGACGTTCTTTAATTTCTTGACTGTGGCAAGTTTCACCCTCTTTCACCCCTTCTTCCACCCTGCCTCTTCCTCTCACACACATCCATACCTCTACACTACACTGTGTTAAACAGGCAGGATGTCTCAATCCAGGAGTCTATTCAGCAGCCTCTTTGACCGCTCCTGAGCCTTCTCACACTCTCCCAGGCCTCTATCCATTCACACTCCAGGACTTAACTAGTCAGTCGCCCACTGCGGTGGTGGTGGTGGTGGGGGGGGGGGTTTACAATCATCCACTGGTATGCCACTTGTCTTGTTTTATACATTTTTATTCTCTGATTTCTGTGGGTAGACTGGTCAAATTGAGGCCTGAGGAGTGTAATGTGCATAGAGGATACTTGAGGTGAAATTCCTTTTACTTTGAAGGGTTTAAATTTGCAGTATCACTCAAGTGGCAAGTAGTCCAAGACCTCCTGCTTCACACAGCCACACAAAAGAACGAACTCCTCAACAGACCCGCCTGTTTGAGTCCACTTGCCCTCCCTAGAAATCTGTGCTTCAGTCGTTTAACCTCAGAATGTAAATACGGCACACAGCAATATAGCAGGACGCTCCCTTTTGTGAGCCCTTAATTGTTTCCGATCATTAGCGATGCACCCGATGCTCTCAGAGTTTGTTTATTGTTTGGGGGGTGGAGTATATGGGGGAGTCGACTGAGGAGACAGGGGTGATGAGGAGAGCTATGGGGGTGGGGAGCACAGATCTGTAGAATTAAAAATGTCCCTAAGTAGTAGGTTCACAGGATATGTATCCCACACTGATCATTTTCTGTTTCAACCTGTAGCGGGTCATGCAAATGGGCTCTGTCCTTCACATTTGGGTCACACTTCAGGCTCTCAAATAGGCCACAAAGAAAGGAAATGGTTTCAGACAGAGAATCGGGACCCCCAAAAGCTGGGGTCAGGGTGTACACCCCCCCCCCAAAGGGCTTTGGCTCCTGGGAACAGACTCCCGTTCCCTTAGAGAACGCACGCATAATCTCATGCCTAACACTCATTAGCACACATGAGCAAAACAGGCGCTCTCAGATGCATAAAGATGTGCAAATACATACGCACAGATGAACAGACTCACACACATACATGCAGAAATGCCCGACCGCCATTCACACATTCCACCCTCATTTGATACTTTTCTTTCCTAAACGTCCCAAAAAGAAAAGAAAGTTGTTCACTTAGCAGCTAACTCGCCGTGGCTTAGATATTCTTGAAGTCTTATCTTTGTTAGTATGTTTGGGTTTGCCTCTTCTTTTTTTTTGTCACACCTCTGACAATTTCACATTAATTCCAGGAACCTTCAAGGATGCCAGTTTTCCCAGCTTAGCTTCAGGCCCAGCCTTGAACAGTAATGCAGAGGGTGAAAATCGAACTGTGCAGATATTTAAGCCTGACCTTTGGTGTTGTCATCTGTCCATCTTTGGATTGAGGGTAGCATAATGAGTCCACCTTAAGTAATTTAAATATCACTTTAGCTGTCTCTCCTGTGCTTTTCTCCTTGTGCTGCTTTCACATATATGAGGTGAAACAGAGAGCAGAGGAGAGGAGAAATTACTCATCTCTAAATAACCAAGACTGTCCTGAGGCATTTTGTAATAAGTCTTAACATTTAATCTTAAAATTTTCCATTTTTTGTGTTCCTTGACACAAATTCCCCTCCATTATTTCCATATATGGAATATGATTTTTTTTTTTAAGTGAGATTTAGATAAAGATCATGGTTTGGGATAAAATACAATGACTGCCACAATTGTCGCGGTTCTTTTTCTTGACTGCTAGACTGACACATTGCCTCTAAAGAGTCTTGATGGCATCGTGCTGCAGGCATGAAAAGCACTTTCTGGTAAACCATTTATCATTTTCAAATCATGCACTTCAAAAAAGTTTTGCATATGTTTTTCATCTTTGTTTTAAATAGTACATCATTTTAATCTCTTCTACTTTTTAGTTTGGGATGACTTGTTCTGTCAGTGATGGGACTGATACAGTAATTTGTTTATCAAACACAAATAAAGTAACTTGTACACCTCAGAATTGGTTCAGTTTACAGCACTCTCAAGTCGGTGGTCTCAGACCACAAAACGCAGTATATGCTCAGTATTATCGTCAGTGCCACCGTACCGCGACTGACTGATGTTGACCAAGGGCTTTGGCTTTGCTGGATGCTGGCATGCGTGTCCAAACTGTTGCTGCAGCCTTGCGTATCCATGACGGCACAATCTCTGATCTGATTGTTCTTGGGGCAAATCTGACTGGCAGCACCCGCACTATGGCTGTTACAGCAGGACAATGCCCACCTCAACACTACCAGAGTAGGGCAGGCCGCTCTCGATCAGTAGCATATCCAAATACTTCTTCAGCCAGCATTTAGTCCAGATATGTCTCCCATTGAACATGCCTGAGACGTGGGATAACAGGTAAAACTGGGGGCACGGGGCCATCTCCCAAAGGCAATGGCAGAAGAAACACTGTTGTCCATGTACCAGAAATGTACAATTACAGGAATACAACCTCGTCACGTAGCGACAACCACCATAATTTGATTAATGGCAGGAAAATGAAACTCAAATTTGAGAATTAAAAAAAAAACATTTGAAACGCATTCATCCAGTTTTAGACGTCAGATAGCACTGTTTATCTTGTAACGGATATAAAGCTTTGAAATAATACTGTACACACAGCTTCAGCATGTATTAGGTAATGTTAGAATATGGAGATAAACCCTTCCAGACTCTGCTTGGCGACAGACATTCCCGCTGAATAAGGTAAACCGAGAGGCTGTTTTTCTCCTTAAGTTTAGAAGTCAAAACCATTCCCTCGACTGCTTCCCACATGTGACTCAATTGACAGAGACACTACGCATGTACACACACATATATGCTGATTTCACCTCTGATTACACTGGCACTCCCATCCAGAACTTCATGCATTACCTCACCTAAAGTACACATTAAACCATGTCTGTAAGTGTGCACACACCTCTGACACTTGGCCTTCCTGCTCAATTCAATTATGCAACCATCAGGGGGAAAAAAAAATACAACATATACTAATATTTTTCATCTTCTTTCTCAGTAACAAGAAACAGAAAAGTTCAAAAGTAAACAAAGTTTAAAAAAAAAAAAAAAAGCAAAGTTTGGTCTCTTAGATTATTTTACTAAATTGTTGGTCAATTCAGTTAAGATCTTCAGTGTTAATATGAGAGAATTTACTTTTCAGAGAAGTAGTTTAATAAACAGATACAAAGCTAGACAATAAGACAGGAAGCACTCAGAGAGTGCAAACCTCTGCCAGGGCAGCTCACTCGCTGGGCAGTATTTACTTTCAAGGGAGTGGTATTGTATTTTGTATATACTCGTTTTGTTCTTTTTAAACATACTTTAAGAAGTTTGTAGTGCAGTAACAAACAGTAATAAACATGAATATCTTAAAATAAAATAAAGCCATCAGCCTGTAGCCTCATCACAGTCAAAATGTGACAATGCTAACACATTTACGTTTAGCAAGCACAGTGTTCATGATTACAACTTTGCAGTTTAGCATGCTGACATTTATTAATGGGAGTTATAAGACATTACATCTTCAACTTGGTGATGATGGAAGAGAAAAAGAACACAAACCTAGCTCCACCCACCAGGGCGAGCCATCCTAGCCTTTCTCAGCTTTCACAAACTGTTTGGATTTTTCCGACAGGACAAACTGTAATTTTCTGTAAATTACTACAGAAATGCAAAGTGTGCTTGCGCAGACGCATCACCGGTGATACACAGTGTTGCCAACTTAGCGATTTCTTTTTTCCCCACAAAAAAGCGACTAGCGACATTTTCTGGCGATGTCAGGAACTTTTGGAGAGTTTGGGAGATAGGCCTGAAACCTGAAATCCTCCGCTGTCACCATGTTTTGTGTACATTCAGCCTTCATACGCTTTGGCCTTGCCCGGACCTCGCTTTGACGACATTTATGTAATGTGGGTCGAGGCAAAGCATTAAAGTCATGACGTTATTTCATAAAGTTCATTTGTAGTTCGAAACATATTTAGGGTGTTTGTTTCCTCAGTTTCTGTTTCTCCAAAGATGGTTTTCCTCTCTTCTACAGCCTCGATTACAACTACATGTGATGATGTCATACAGCGACTTCTAGGACAGCCAATAGCTACTTTCCTTACTGAGGCGTTGACAACAGTGGTGATACGCTCTGTGTTAAAGAGTTAAGGAGAGTAGAAGATAGCAGTAAGCTAGATAGGCGTTACCTAAAGACTAGATACTGTAATAAAGTTCTTCTATAACTTCCATATCGACTAAACTCCATGTTTAGTAGTAACATTCGGCTAAATATTCAGGTTTGATGTGTGCTAAATCAGCCGAGACAAGGACCATCATATGACAAGAAAAAGACATCAATGCTCAAAAGAGGACATACTGTATATCACTCAACGGTATCACGTGCTTTCATCACTTTAATAGCTTAACGCAAAATTTGAGTTTAACTTGGGACACGCCCACTTCACATTGCCATTAGTTGCTGGAAGTTGCCGACTGTCATTGACTTTCAGTGGCCTCTGACGCCTCACACAGTAGAGGCTTAAACCCAGATGCAGAATCAGAATTTTGAAATGTCACCAATTACCTGACTAGTTACTACACGTCACCCTGAAATATCACACTGAAATCCCAGAGTACATGACAATAGAGAAGTCTTTAGTATTTTCTACTACTCCCACTTTAACTGGTCCTAGAAAGCAATAATCACACCACTCACCCAATCAATTCTGACCACACGTTTAACAAAAAAAAAAAAAAAAAGTTTTGGCTTCATACTGATAAGAAAACAGAGCTTTTCAGCAGGTCACATGCAGAAAAGTTAAGAATTGGGTTATTTTCAGTAAGACAGTGAGATAGAAAGCGAGAAGAAAGCCACCACAGCAGAAGAGACAGACGAGCACAAGCTGTCCAGCCTCCCTTCTGTGTCCATTTCCCACAGCCTGAATGAAGGTAGAGAATAGCACATACACACACATCCTTCATCATTGACCCCCACCAATCAGACACTACTGTTCTTCCCGGTGAGGCCAAAGGACTAACCGAGACCTCTCCAGTCAACTGGGTTAATCGGCCAGCTAGCACACTGCTGTCTCTCACATGGGACACCATATGCATGGATGGACATTTTAACAAGACGCACTGGGGTGACCACCGCATGTCTCCATCTGTTTGTGTGCATATACATGTAATGCTTGCTGACTCAATGAGTGTGCAAGCAAAACTAATTTCATATGACTGCAAACAGACTTTCTGAAAGACTTCTCAAGAGCCTCTTATGCTTTTGCGACCCCCAACCCTCCCCCTCCCTGTTTACAAGACTGCTATTCTTCATCTTCCCCGGCTGGCAAAGGACAACTGACCTCTTCCCCAGTGCCTGACCTCTTTCCCACTTGAGCCTTTCCCCAACACCAGCTATAAATCCAAAGCAACCTCAACCTCTATATGCTTTCAATCTCTCCTCATGATGTCATGTGACTATAAACAACTCAAATAGCTGTGATTGGAAGTCCATGGGAAAAAGGCAAAGAGGCTGCCAGCTTAAACTAATCAATGAAATCCTTGCTGTGATTCTAGTGTTAGAGAAAGCAGTTTGGTGAATTCTGCTTTATTACATAGCAAATCCACCAATATCCAGGGGAGATGGGAGACTGAGGGCCTGTAACACATTTAAGGAGCAGATAAACATGCTCGAGTGTTCATTCATGAAACTGAGATGTTGTATATAATCAGGAAAAAAAATGTCCTTTTCCTGGAAACTCTACGTGCTTGCAAAATTTTACCATGAATTTTCACAGTGGATGCAAAGTGTAGTAAATCTCTTTGATTGGTCTAATGATATACGGCCAATCAGAGTGAGGTATGACTTTAACAGCAGGTTTAAATGGGGGTCACTCGAAAATTAAGCCCAGCTTTGGCTAACTCATACAGAGCCACAAAAAAGCAGATAATTTAAGGAGCACTAAAACTAAAACTGCCAAATGCAAATGCTACCTATAAAGTGGTGCTAAATGCTGCGATGTGCCCTCTAACCCAGTGATAAAAGTAAATGCTGCCTTTGAACTGATGGGAAAAGACTACTAATGTTAGCAGTAATCTGTTGCTTAAGGGCCTGTATAAGCTTATTGAAATACGTTAATGCTACAGCTGAAATAGCGTCAGGACTCAGGTAATCATGGACTACACTAGAGTAGCTCTGCATGATTCACAGCTCAAAATAATCCTCATTTATCCTAAACTGGACTTTGGTGCAGACCATCAGTTCATCATCTGTCTGAAACGAGCCATTTTAGCTCCTCTTCCTTTAAGTCCACTTTCTCTTGATTGGCTGCCACTTGCAAACAGACAGCTTGAACAGTAGGTGGGAGGTGCTTTCGAGATCAACCAAAGCTGTGTGCTCGGAGATGCAAAAGAAGAAAAGGATCATCTGAAACTGAGCATTTAAGACTAGTCCAAAGTGCATACTCAGATCTCATATTATTTAACATGAACATCCTCCATGGTAACAGTAGATATGAGAGAAATAAAGAAAAGCACATGCTTTTAAATGATCCAAGACAACAGAACACTGAAGACACTGATTCTCAAAGGCAGAGCTGATAGTTGCAGGTTTGGCCCTGTGCAAATATACACACATCTTTAGTAACTGTGTCGAAAAGAGCTCAATTCATACTCTACTTTATCCAGATATTGTTTTGCACACAAAGTGCATCTGCTTTTATAATGGCGTAGCCCATCCTGCAACTCCTGGTGCTGCTGCCATTAAAAGGCTGGATTTTCTTCGTATTTCTTTTAGTAAGTGCAATAAATTTCTCATTTCCAGCCTTATGAAATGATAATCATTTATGTCTTTGTGAGCTGAATAATTTTAGATTTCAGACTGCTGTTGGGACAAAAAAAGAAAATCATTTTTATTTCTGGGCTATTGTACACGAGCTCAAACAACAGAAGACGTTTTCTTGTGCTGACAAACACCTACGCGGCCATTTTCAGCTGATCCTCACATTGCTGTTTAGCTTTCGACTTCTTTCACACACGATGCTAATTAGCGATTATGCGTGCCGACCTTGTCTTTAGCAGTGTTATTCTATGTCGTTTACTCTGCCTCAACAAAACTAATTTGTAATGACTAATATTCAGCTTCAATCAAACAGGAAAACACTTCCAGCCTCAAACTGCATCTCGAGCAGAGGCTTGATTTTCTACAGCCACCAGCACATTGTTGATATGTTCACAGGCTAACGACAGAACAGTAACTTAACAAAACATTTCTACATAGCTCATCCAGATAGCTTTGTAATGACTTTTTGCTCAACTCTCGAGGAGAAACTGAGAGCACATAAAACAAGCCTGGCTCCAATTAACCCCATTATTCTGAATGGCATGTTCCAATACATTCAGCAGCTGAAGAATGGTGTTTCTCTGAATCCCCTAATTGTCAGCAGCCCACTACAGAACAAGTGCAGTGAGCAACAATTCACAGCTAAATACCAGAAAGAGGAGACCCCCCCCTCCTCCACCCCGCCCCCCCCAAGTCTTTCCTTCCGCTCTCCGGTTCCCACTAACCAAATAGTCTTACAATGAACAGTCACCTGCTTTTCATTTGGGGGGACAAAAAATGCACCCCAGGCATTCCAGTCCAGTCTCTCCTTCCTCCTCTTTACTTCCTCTGACTCTACAGGCATTTCATCTCAGTGAGGTGGATCCCACGGAGGAAATTACTCAGTCATCCAGAAGTGAGAGGGGGGGAATCCCTTCTTTTTTCACAGTGCATCAGCATTAGAGTAACACACAGCGGTCATCTTTCCTAAGTTGTCACAATCTGGTACTCATTCAACTTTGTGAGTAGCAGAGAGAGCCATGGGGGTGGTCAGCCCTCCTACCAAAACACAAGAAACACACAATCGGTGACTTTTCATCTTGGCAATTCATTCCTTTATGGTAAAGAAAGACAGTCCTGAATTTTAATGCAGAACAGCAGCAGCAGCAAGCATCTCGAGGCTATTCATAAAGTTAAATAGAGTGATCCCTTGTAAGCAGCACTTGGCAATGGTGGGAAGAAAGAACTCCCTTTTGACAGGAAGAAACCAACCATGACTGGTTGAGGGTGAGGGCAAAGATAGGAGAAAAAAAAAGTGAGAGCACAGAGACACTGTAACCGTTTAATTTGGCCCATTCACGGATAACATGCATGTTTGTTTACCTTTGTGCAAACAGGATGCAGAGGGCTGGTTGCTAGGCTACAATACTACAGAGACAGATAGAGATTGCTTTGCTTGGACCAAAAATGAGGTGGAACTGTTGCTGGAAATAACGCAAGTCTAAAGCGGTTGTAGTAATGACAATACTCTGATGTATTACAGTGGTACTAGAAACATTGTTTGCCAAAGTTGAGACTTTGAGACTAAGGCTCAGTACTGGAGAGTTCAAACTGAGACTAGGTCAGAGTGTTTCCAAGAATCGGTTTTATCTGAGGGTGGATGCTTGGTGTAGTAAAAGCGTGGTAAAGGTTTTTAACAATGAAAACATAGTACAGTTGTACAGATATTGGATTTAAAGCCATACAATTGTATACAAACACTGGGCGCCTTTCAAGTGCAGGAATGCAAGGCTGCATTGACTTTTGCAGGAGGTTCATGCACACTAACGAGCCCTTTCAGCCTCTCTGTTTCCATTGCAATGTGGAAAATAATGGACTCACATGGTGATGAAATAATCGTGTAACAGCTTTGATCATGACGTCAATTCTGTTAGTGCCAGAAGGCAAAAACTATGGCGGGTTAGGGTAGCTGATACACCATTTGTTTTTGTTTTTTATTTCTATGGCAATTTTTACATTGTTGATGGCAATGTTTAAGAGGAGCAGTATTCTGTTCTTCCTCTTGCTTCTGCTAAATTGCTGATTTCAAAAAAAAAAAAAAAATAGGTCTTTGTTCCAAGTTTGACCAATCAGCCTAGCAGTTTCTCCAACACCACTCAAGAATGCCTAAATCAGGTTAGGTACTTTTTTTCTCCACCTAAAGTGCCCCTGAAAAAGTTGAGTTGTGGGGGCAATTAGTGGTGAAAGACAAGCACCAGGTGCAGACTGCCATGAAGCAGCCCACTAGTTCCTGCAGTGAAAAATGGCCTAAGCACTGTCGCCACAGTTGAGTTGCATCATCATCATCATCAGTGGTCCCTTGGGAATTTGGGCTTGTGCTACCATCAGGTCAAATTTCAGATCACAGCTGTGCTATAACTGGGTTCATTGCCAATTAGCAAAGGTTAGTATGTTAACATGGTCTTAAAAAGACACTGGAACATTGTACCAATTAACATTAGCACATATGTCATTAAGCGTATGTCAGAAACATGATAGCCCTGTCAGCTCTCTTATGTTACAACCTTGATGTCTCAATTTAGTGACATGTCACTCCCAAAAAGCATGCAGATAATTATCAGGATTTGGATTATTATCCTGGTACAATCCACTAACACAGGAGCGTTGGCAGCTTCAATCCGACTGCATTATACACATGCATTCCAACACGCACCTCAATCAGGTAAGTTAAGGGCTGCAGTGCACAGTGTAAAATTATTTTACAGTTGCAAAATAAACTGTCCTTTATGACTGATTTATCTGTTGTTAAAACTGTCTTCAGAAATAATGATACAAAGAAAAAATGTTGTGCAGCCACATTCCTCACTGATTAAGTACAAAAACTGAATTTGAGGACCAGAAAATGTTGCATACACTACTCATGAGAATCAGCACCTCTAAGTCTGAGGCTATGGTCCTCAGCTGGAAAAGAGTGGATTGCCCACTCCAGCTCAGGGACGAGTTGCTGTCCCAGGTGGAGGAGTTTAAGTATCTTGGGGTCTTATTCACGAGAGACGGGAGAAGGGAACGGGAGATTGACAGATGGATCGGGGCTGTGTCTGCAGTGATGCGGACGCTGCACCGGTCATGAGCTTTGGGTAATGACGGAAAGAATACGATCATGAATACAAGCGGCAGACATGAGCTTCCTCCGAAGAGTGGCCGGCCTCTCCCTTAGAGATAGGGTGAGGAGTGCGGCCGTTCGGGAGGGGCTCAAAGTGAGAACCACATCGAAAGGAGCCAGTTGAGGAGGTTCAGGCATCTGACTAGGATGCCTCCTGGGCGCCTCTTCAGTGAGGTGTTCCAGGCGTGTCCTACCGGGAGGAGGCCCCGGGGCAGACCCAGGACATGCTGGAGAGATTATGTCTCTCTGCTGGCCTGAGAACGCCCCGGGGTCCCCCCCTGGAAGAGCTGGTGGAGGTGGCCGGGGGAGGGAGGACTGGGCTTCTCTGCTTAGGCTGCTGCCCCCGCAACTCAGCCCTGGATAAGTGGAAGAAAATGAATGGGTGGGTGGGCGGATGGATGGATGGATGGATGAGTAGGTGGACTACTTATGAATTGAATAATGTAACAGGAACTGCATTTAGCTTCAAACTGTTAATCCCACTTTACTTATTCTTGTTTTACTTCTTCACTGTTGCAGAGCTTCGCTGTTTTGTTTTTTTTGTCTACAGTCTACAAACTGAAAAGGAATTCTTTATTATTGCTGTAACACAATTACAGTATCGTTTCCTGGCCTGAATTCAAGTATCTGTTTTCGAAATGTTACAACAAATCCATATTAAGCAAGTCATAACATTTCTGCTTCATTTGTTTTTACAGAAAATCTCAAAATGGCCTGAGATAAACTTTCTGTCTAAAGAAAACAGTTCGCAGTGTTGTCATATAGCAGCCTATGAAAATAAATTATACGTGTGGAACATGGAGGGCTACAAACTCAAAATAAAGAGACAGACAGCGCTTGCCAAAAGTTTAGATTCAGAGAGATAAAAATGGGTTTAATCAAAGACAGCCAAAGTTCATCACAGGAGCAAACTGCTGAGGGAAACAGCATGTGCGCCATATCGTGCTGGGTTGGCAGAGGCGCAGGCACTTGGATGAAATGGGTGAAACTAAAACCATAACCCCAGAATGTTCTGCAGGAAGAACGGGGATGACATGTCTTTGGGGGGATTTTGTTCTCAGGAGTTCGATCTTATAATTTCCTGGAGAGAGCTTCTTCTGCTTTTCCCAACCAAAATCTCACCTAAAATACAAAGAAAATCAGAAATACTTATAGCTACAGCAACACCATAAACTAAGTCAACCAGCAACAAGCATGAATTAAAATAATTCTAAAAAAATCTGGAAGTCCCCAACCCCTTTGGATAAATGCAGCACAGCATGATGCCGTCAGCGCCACTTCCAATGAGCGTTGTTTGGCCTCACACTTGAATGCATACGTAACCACAGGAGGTCTCAGATCACGTCCACAGTCGGAGGTTATCACGGCATTAAGAAGTGAGTACACAGCTAGCAATAAAACCCCATGTCAAGGAGAAAGCTCCTCGCTCTTACTCTTAATCTCTGCAGAGCGCTTTATCACGATGTCAGACTTCTTAGACTCGAATGTGCTCAATTTCTGGAATCAGATTTAAAAAGGTGACATGTTTCCTGGCTTTTAAACTGCGCTTCGTTGCTGTGTTAAAAAAAAAAAAAAAAAAACATTTACAGAAGTTTAACTTGGCTGCTAAGTTCTGCTCTGGCAGTGAAGACGCTTAAAATTTTGAGTTTACATGTGCATGTAAGGAATGTTTTGGCCTGCGATGACTCTACTGCACACGAGATGTGAAGCATATCCATATAAGGTGACTTTCAGCACCGAACATGGGGTCGACAAACAGGACAGTAAACCTTTAAAAGGTTCTCAAACGTTGTTCTCTCAATCAGTTTCCTGCTGTGAGCAGATGGGGTTCAATAGAGGGCTCTTTAATTAGTGGGGGGTGTAATAATTCTTAAACCAAGGCCAAAACCATGAAACAGGTGTTCACAGTACCGAACCACAACTTCATCTTTCCGTCCCATGCGGTGCTGCTGACGCCTGGTTAAAACGCTGGTCTGGAAAGAATGTTTAATGTTCAGTTTAGCAATGGGATGGAAGTACATCAGCGCAATGGCTTATCTTTTCTTTATGATCCAATCATCAACCCAAAGAAAAAACAAGAAACGAACTCAAACCGAAGCCTAAAAACGAATGTATGAGCCCCTAAAAATCAGACAACAGACAGCATTTTGTAATCAGCAGGTGGAAGGAACACTTGGCTGTAGCCATAACTTACACTGAGTGATGTAAATATGAAAACTTAAATTTGAGGAATATGAATCCACTGAACTGATGCTGATCACATGACCTGAATTAAAAAAAGCTTTTGCTTCTATACTTTTTTCTGGAGTATGTATGGATTTAATTTCTCCAAACGTCCATATCACTGGTGACCACGTAATAAAATTACACATTATTTTTGCAATATTGTGCCCCCAGGCACCACAATAAGCTTCCTGTTAGCTGCCTTAATTAGTACCAGGTTCAAACACCTACACACACCCAAAAATCATAGTCTACAGCTAGTCCTCATTGTTGTTCCACTTCTCAAATGATCACCTTTGACCCTCCTTGTCCCCGAGAGTCTACGGCATTTCCTTGAGTGAGGTCACCTGCATTAAATTATTGCCGAGCACAGCAGCGAACCCAGAGAGGCAGACAAAAGGTAGGAAAATGTTGCAGAGTGCTGCAAGAGGGAAGGGTATAAGGACCTGATTTACGCAAGATGGTGCCTTAAAAATACAAGACAGGATTGACTTAACAGTCAAAAACTAAGATAAAATCCATGAAACAAGCCAAAGGCTCCAGTTCATTTGGTTAAAGGTCATTTTAATCATAAATTAACAGCAGCAGAAATGCATGGGGTCACCAGAATCATGGGGACTGAGGGCTGGATGTTTGGGCTAAGCAGAAGTTTTACAGGAATGCAACAAAACCCAGTCGTGACTGACCTCTGGCATGAACAGACCATGTGATGGGCATGACACAGGGCATAAGCAGAGGTTAAAAGGACAAGTATTACACTTTCTGGGAGGCGGAGTGGGTTAAGCCCTTTAGAGTCAGTAATATTGTACTAAATCGAATATAAATGTTTTAGGAGCGTGACAGCTGATGAGATAATCCTGGGATAATACAGTATTACTAGACGTCAGAAGAGAGGAGAGAAATAAGGAAACTATAGGTGAGGTAGGAGCACAGAAATCAACACTAATCACAGACATAGAGGAACCTCAGCAGAGAACTTACAGCAGGTATACAGGTGAGCAACTGGTGTAAAGTATACAGTTCAGTTTGATCATTGGCTATTTTTCATTTCACACTAGTGCACAGCATTGGATTTACTTCTTTGAGGCTAATATAAAGTTAATATAAACTTACATGACCAATGAAAATGTAGATTAACTTTAGAAGAAGTCAGTATCCCTGGATTAGGCAGAGTAAAATGAGGAAATCCAGTCAAATTTGTGAATTCCAAACCTCCCATCAGGGAAAATCGGAATACCATGGGAGGTTTTAAAGCCAATGTGCCCAGTGAAGCGTGGACAAAGCTGAAGGGGTCCCTCAGGACCAAAAGGGGTGGGTGGGGGTGTTACACAAAGCTCAACAACTCTCATAAATCAGCGAGCAAGGGTTAAACTTCCCTTTTTTGTTGTTCGCGATTTTTCATCCAAGTCACCACCAACAGAAGGAGCCACACAAAGACAAAGATGACAAAACTCCCCGAGATGTCAACAACCGGGTGAGCATCAAACCCAGAATGGAACTGCAAGGCAAATTCACTCCATAGAGAGAAAAATATTTGGGGTAACACAAACCCAGATGTTACGGTTAGAAATGGTGAGGTATTTCAAAGGGGCCACACATGTGGAACGCTTTTCTCCAATCAGGGGTAATCTCAGGAACTGGGATTGGGGGAGAATCTGACTATGAGCAGAAAGAGACAGAAGAGGGAAAAGAAGATGAGCTCAGGCAGTGTGAAGGAAAACGGCCAAAAGTAAAGCATCCACCGTGGCAGTGTAGTGGTAGTATGTAGGTGCTAACCCGCTTCTATGTGTTGCAGCTGTGAAGTTTCACTTGGACGCAGTATCAGAAATATGTGTTGGCGGTGCCAATTTTGGGGCTTCTTATCTATGTTTTATTGCTATTTAATGTTTTTTTTCCCTGCTCGAGCCAACTTTTCAGCCAGTCACAGGAGTTGTTTGCTTTTTGGAAAATGCAAGATGCAAGTGCATCTACATAGCCTCTGCATTGGTTCAACGCCCAAAATCCCTCTTGCTGCACAGCCAAGGACCTACACAAATGGGCACCAACATGGGACCGTGCACCTTGCTTAAGGAGCTTTGATATGAGACAAGTGAAGCGGTAAAAGATCCCCACCAGGGTGGCGTAAAACAGGCTTGGGGGGGGGGGTCATCTTGATTTTCAAGTGGAGACAAAAGAGATCACCAACCTAACATTCTTCAGATAACACAAATTCCCAGAACAATCCTTTTGAGGCCCAACTGTGACCCCACAGGGAGCGTACATTAATGGATATCGACTGTCCCGAGGAGTTCTTCGATCCCTCAAAACTATGAAGGTTTGGCCGACGTCAATAACTGCTCTGACAGAAGTTGTGAGGCTGCAGTCTGAGGCTGTGGTTATAGTTAGATCAGAGGCACCCGGTCACTGCTACCAACACTCCGGCATATAGCCTATCAATTTGCCTGTTTGGTGTAAAGGCCACAATAAGTTGGTGTGTTAATAACCTGCTGCTTTTGAATGTCAACAGGATTTGCATGGCCTTTAAACTTTATAGGCTGTGGGCTGGTAAAGGGCATTTCATTGCTTTTCTGGGCCTCTCAGAGAAACCTGATAAAAAATAAAAATCCCTTTTTGGCATTCATTAATTATTTAAAGTGTCTGGCGGATGGTCAGCACTCTGCTGAAGGTCTTTTTTCAAGGTCTTCCTCGCCATCCATGTTTACTTTGCCCTCCCTTTCTGCCCAAAGCATCTTCTGTTCATTTCCTGCGTCCTTCAAGTCATTCCTGCCGTTTCCTACATTTCCCTAAGCATTTTCTTACAGCTTCCATGCTGGAAAAAAAAAAAAGTCTTCCTTTATCCTGCTCTGACAGGAGGAAGCCCCCCCACTGGAAGCCAGGCGAAGGACCAGATCTCGTCTCGTTCAAGAAGCTGATCTGTTTCCTGAATCTGAACTTACTCACTGCCCCATTCTCCCTCTTTTTATCATTCTCTTCTACAGACCAGCCTCTCCGTGACAGCTTCTGCAGCTGCACTCACTTTCCCATCTGCTCGAGGAGGATGTGCACAGTATGCAGACGTAATCGTCAAAATATCATCAGGACAGTCCTTTTCTGTTTAATCTTGAAAAAGAAATTTGTTTTTTTCTGGAAAATGGTCACCTTGTCTCTGCGATGTCGAGCACGTTCCTTAAAGATGGGTTCAAATTTGAGTAAATCATATGGTGAAAATAGATGGGACCCATCTTGGTGGCTGTTTGCCAACTCGAGTTTAGCAGTTTTGCCGTCACCATTTTGGTTTTCTTGGAGCCTTGAGCCTAATTTATGGTACCCCCATTTGTGTCTGCTTGCACACGTCTTTGGTTATGCAGAGTCAAGGATTTGGGGTATGCAACCAACCCAGTCCGGACAAGCTTGCTTGTGGTTAACTCTGCAGTCATTAGAACTGAAGAAGCCTCTTAAATGAGAGGTGAAAGACTTCATGAACCAAAGAGAAGTCCAGTGCTTAAAACTGCCATGAACCCGTTTCCCAGAGGTAGAAATATTCCTAAGACATCTCATTCCGACAATGCATCAAAATGAAAATGATTATAGCTTTTACAAACAAACAAACGGTCTCCTTCAAAAGGTCAGAAGTCATCACAGAGAGGGGAGAGAACCGCACATTTTCACAGTCACTCCAGGACGAGCCGAGTGACTGGAGCTTAATACTCAGCTCCTTTCTCACCTCAGCATCTCTTCAGATCAATCATGGCCTTAAATGGCACTGTCCATTTTAGAAAGTTACAGAAATACTCAGACACTGACACTCCCCCTCGGACAGCATCAAAAGGCGAGAAAGGACGGGAACTCTGATGGTATATGACTGTCCAGCGAACAGGTCGAAAGGAGTGAAAAGCTCGTATAAACCCTAACAGCAGACTGCTGGAATAAGGTGAGCCCAAATTAGGGCCATTTTAGCACCAAACAAAGATCTGCTATCAACACTGGGGCTCAGATTGAACCCCGCCCCCTTAAGTGAGCTCGCTTTGTCATACACTACTCTGATGCAGTCAATCAGTGACCCAGAGCTTAGCTGGGGGGCTTTGAGATTCTTTTACAACCGCCCCTCCTTTCACCTCGCCTCCCGCTCCTCAAAAGAAAGAATGGTAATTAACTGATGAAGAGCTCTGTAAGATTATCCAGTCCTCTCGCCAAGAACTGCAGCTCTGCCAGCGGTGTGCAGTCATGTCCCAAAGGACCGCTGCAGAATGGGGAAGGATGGATCTCAATGGTCTATTCAAACCAGTCTCCTCTTTCATCCTCTATTCAAAAAAAAAAAAAAAAGTGGAGAGCAGCAAGCAATGTTGTATATTTGAGCCAGGAATGTCCTTTCATATCAGCACAAATTAGGAAAAGCACTCAGTGTTTTAAGACATGTGGAGACTGTAGTCACAGCACATTTAGGAGGGACACTCTCACACACAGACAAACACACACAAACACTGACCAGAGGGCACACAAGTGCACAAACAACCCCTCACTGTGAGCGGGAATGCGCGGCAGATTGAATTATACAAGAGAAAGCAAAAAAAAAAAAATAGCTGTGTGTCCCAACCACCTAGTGCGAAACGGAGCGGGACACAGGGGGAGTGAGGGAGTGGGAAAGGGTGAGGAAGGAGAGCAGGAGGAGACGAATTTAATTTGAGTAAGAAAAGTTTTCAGGGTGCACGTGGAACTGCAGAGAAAACCTAAGACATGTCACTGAAGGGAGAAGACAATGCAGAGGTTTGTCTCGCGTTTGCGCACCCTCCCGTTTTCCTTCATAATATCTCCCACATTCAAATGTGTCACCGTGCCAAGGCCCCCCCACAGCCGGGGTCCCAGTCCTCCCACCCAGCCCCCGACGAGCAGACCACCCAACAGATTCCCTGACTAGGGTTTCCAAATGATCTGAAACATAAGCCAGCAAACCTCTCACAGAAAACATTGTGCCCACTGCATCACCACTCTAACTCTACTATGACATATGAGTTGCAGACAACTTATGCAAAAAGTCATGTCCTGTGCACTCAGTGTGCTGCTAATAATATCTGAAGATTCTTCTCACCCAGAACATGCAGGACAGGCAGACCCAGGTGCGTGCAGGTCCGGCCAGAGCCGTCGGCAGGCTGAGGGAGACGGACGGCATGCTGACTGACAGGAGGGATGATGATGATGCTGCTACAGACCAGTGCGCTTCCTTAAGTTTAATCCAACAAGAAGAGTTGCCCAACACTGCAAAGCCATGACTATCCTGGACATAAATACAGCCTCTGCTTTCTGCCTCTTCCTCACCGTCTGACTTGCTGTTTTCCTTCTCTGTCTCTCCTCTAAATTGGATCCTGACTGCCTCTCCTTTCCTCTGCCCTCGGTCTGCCTCCCTTTCACTCTGCCGGGGAAAGTTTCACAAAGGTTTTTTTTTTTTTTTAAACCAGGGGGGTCAGGCTGCCCCTACCTCTCCAAGGGAGCAAAGGGGGAGGGGGTATAGTCCACTTATTATCCATCTCTTTTGCGCCTCCTCTCTCTCTCTCTCTCATCCCATGTCTCCCTCCCTCCTTAGCCCTCTAAGCCTCACCACTTTTAATTTCATTCATCCCTCGAGTCCACCCCTCCTTGCTCATCCCCCACAGCATCCATGGCACTTCAACTCCCACCTCCCTCCCACTGTCCATCGCTCTCTTCTGCAAGCTTTCCTTGTGTATTTCTGCACTGAGTTCATTTTAATATTTTATAAACTGTCTTTAATTACCCTTGGCGTTTCTCCTGACATTGAAAAGTGCAATCCTCAGTCACTTTAGACATCAAACATAGACACCTGCTCTTTGTGTTTTCTAGTCCTTTCTTTTTCTCCTCAGCATTTGATGCTCAATTTCTTAAAAAAAATTTTTTAAAAATCCTCAATTCTGTCTTTGGCATGGATTCAAATTACAAACCAGCAGCGTACTGTATAAAAACATGGCCACAGGGACTGGTTTATGAAGCCTCAGTTTCAGCGTTTATGGACGTCATCATCTCAGTTATTTTGGAGCCGGACGTTTCCACAGTAAGCTTGGTTAGCGAGGTGCACTGTATGGGATTTTTTTTTTTTTTAGGAAATACTCGTCACCAAAACTGAAGCACAGACATCTTGAACAGCTGCCACTTTATTTGTCAGACTATTGCATTAAAATTCTGCAACAGGCACCAACACTGTAAACACGTATGTGGCCACACTTCAAATAATAGATTAATTTAAGTTTTAATACAATTTAACCAGGTGAGTTAGGCCTCAGTCACAAAGGCCTAAAGACCAGTCAGTGACCAATGGTTGCCAAGGAAAAATGTAGATTGCTGACCAGTTGCTGAGTGGTTGCTTGCAGCCGCAGAGAGAAATCAGCTACTAAGATCACGCGGCTCTACAACCTTGCAGACACTCCTTAGGCCCTGCACTGTCGGCTGTAAAATAACTATACTGCAGTCAAATAAACGCGTGAAATGGCAGAAAATTGAAAGGGATGGACTCCCTTTTGGAGCCAGCCTCTGGTGGCCACACCAGGAACTGCAGTGTTGGCACTTATCAGCATGCAATTTGATTTACATTTTATTTCTTGCGAAGCAGAAATACAAAAGTTAAAAAAAAAGCAGTGTTTGGGCAGTGACAGCACTAGTGGCTTCAAACAGAGCCCCCCCACACTTTACAAAAGAGGGAAAGAACACACAGGGACCAGGAAGTAAAAGCTGCCTCATTAAGTTCTCACTGCTCATCAATGACCATTTAGCCCCGTGACTCTTCATCCCTTTCTGCAGGCTTTTCACGCACACAAACACACACACCTCCATACTACTCCACTCTGCCCACGTGTGCCTTTAAACACTCAGACCCATCATTTTCCCCACACACAAACAAACAAAAATACTCTGAAAATCCCGGCCCACTATCTCCTCAAAACACAAACACACGTCATTTAAACTATCAAATTCACCACATGCATATACACAAACATGCACCAATAGCCACCTATTCCTTCTCCACCCTCTCTCCCACATCTTCACAATTTTCTCACACAGTGTGCAAATACACAAACCCGCCCACACACACAGGAACAGTCAAACACACTCACCCTGTGGCACAGAGGATTAGTGCCCCAGTATACGATGCTGGGCACCACCTACACAGACACGAGGCTTACAGTTTTAATTCACTATAAAATAAAAAGCTGCTCTTCAAGAGGACCAGCAGCCACCAGCAGTGGTTAGTCCTGAATGGGCTTATATAGTTTTATAATGGCATCAGTGAATAATGAATTCAATGATAGCATTTATTAAGAGTTGGATGGTTAAGTGGGCTTGTAAATAATCGCCAGTGACCATGACCAACTTTCTCACTGAGCTCTCAACAGTGTGGAACCTGCAGGTGCTTTCTGAAAATCTGTAATATTATTTTTTTCCATTAACGAGTTT